>JAKWIY010000215.1:0-46523 GCA_027704805.1 Solanum corneliomulleri
TTAATGCCAGAAGGAAGTGAATCGAGAGGATCCACCTGGGTTGTCATGGCTGCCGCCGCCCAGAGAAGAGAGGGAACGATCGGGCCCTAGAGAGAGAAAAACCTAGAGAAAAGAAGATCTAGTTTTTCTGGCTCTTGATACCATGAAGGAATATTGATTGTATTAAGTGTTAACCTAATAAGGAATACATGGGAGATTATATAGGAGATATAGGAAGGAGTACTAATCCTAATAGGACTAGATTAAGGAGTACTAATCCTAATAGGACTAGGATTAGTACACAGTAAATACTACTATTATTTAATACTATCTGTTATTAACCATTGTGTGATTTTTTTAAGAAGTTAGGGCATACCAAAGATAAGTTTACAAACTGCATGACTACCCACAAAGTAATATTAATGGACCAGTTTCAAATGGTTATGGTAACTAGAACATTAGACACAACAATGCACAGAACCAGAGGTTCAATTTCAAACCACAAGTCTGCAAAGGAAAGGGAAACGCTGCAAATGCATGTGGTGTTGATGATCAGTCTACAGAAAGTAATGTTGGATCCTCACAATACACAAATTCTAGTATCACCAAGGATCAGTATGAACAACTTATAGGCTTACTGCAACAGTTTCAAGTGAATGATGCTAAAGAAACAAATGAAGATCAGATGTCAAATGGAGCAGCACATTTTGCAGGTGGAGCAACACACTTTGCATGTATGATAGCTTGTAACTCCTCCATTGAATTTGACACTCTTTCATGTGGATGTTTTAAGACAAAGACCGATTTATGGATATTAGATTCAGGGGCTACACATCACATGACCTCTAATAAAAGTCATCTATGCAATATCACTATTTTACATTACCCTTTACTAGTAAACCTTCCAAATGGATATATTGCAGCTATGATCATATTGCACAAAGTTCTTTTTATTCCATCCTTCAAATATAATCTGATTTCCATAAAATCTTTAGTAGCTAACCTCAAACGCATTGCTATTTTTTCTGATTCATCTTGTATGTTGTTGCGCCTTTCCATGAAAAGGACTCCGGAGATTGGTAGAGCACACGATGGACTATATCTTTTGTGCTCAACCTGTTTACAGAAAAAGTCTTTAGCAACGAATAAGTTGTCTCTTTTTATAGCAATGCAATATATTGTCAATATAAAAAATCTCTCATTCATGTTCATGTATTCATTTACCATCCATTACTCCATATAGTTATTTTCCAACTGTAATGAATACCATTCATAATAACAAAAATGTTGTTTCTGTTTCTGTAGCATCACCACTGTCTCATAATGTTAGCAATGATTTATTGTTGCATTACAGACTTTGACATGTAAAATTTGCAAAAATGAAAAATATATCCACTCTTCCTGTGAAGTTTGCTTCAAAACAACCTTTTGTTTTATGGTATTTGTCCTATGGCAAGACAAACTAAGTTACTTTTGCCATCAAAATCTCACAACACTACAAAAATATTTCAGCTACTTCATGTTGACTTTGGGGACCCTATCATGTAGAAACCCATGATAATTTCAAATATTTCTTAACCTTAGTATATGAATTCGTGTCACGAGTGGAATCTAAACATCAGACAAGACCGACGTCATTGACCTCTCAGAGGTCGCAGACAAGCCTACTTACGTCATTCTTACTTTACATAGGTTAATTTTGGCAGAAAATTTGAAACTTTTTTCTTCTTAACATACTTATAAAAACATTCTCATTAATACGTAATTGTTCACCATCAACCATCTAACATTAAGAGATAAGTAACTGAAAAAAATAGTTCAATTCTTATTAAGTGTATAATTGCCAAAATGGCACCGATACATAGTCTGAATAAAAACAGGAAAGAAACTCTAGTGGGACATGCTCCAGTAGCTCAACTCTAAGACTAACCTACCAAAATCGTATGAATGTTGAACGTCCAGATAACTACAACGATGACCCTGTAGCTCTATCGTCCACATGTGCCTGCACCTAAAATAGTAGAGTTTGTATAAGGTTAGTATACACTTGTACTAAGTATGGGTTTATGCAAGCACACGCCAAGGACATGCATGAGAAAGAATATCTCTTTCTTAAAACATGATTTTTGGAAATCAAGTAAGTGGACTATCCAAATTGAGATTAGGAAAGTTTCCAAATTTGGATTAGGAAAGTCAATGAGCTTTCCATATTTGGAATAGCAAAGTTATGCCATGAGAATAACATACATCATCATACTTTTCACATTTGCACACAACGCATAACATTTACACATAGCACATATAGCATGCAACATATTTTGCATGTAGCACATAACTTCTTTAATATCATTCATTCATATTCCATGAGACCTTGGAATCATGGACTTAACTCAAGACATCCCAGAAATGAGGGCTCAACAGATGGGACCTCGACTAGGGAATCTTCATTAGAAAATATAGAGTCAGCTTCGTCATTCATACGTACTCCATTTCATTTCATTCATAGGCCAGTGTAAACACCAGCTATACCTAGGATGTAGTTTAAGAATTTCATTAGGTTCGTTGTGCAAAGACCAACAATGACCTAATGTCATTACTTGAATCTAACTCACCTTTTGATTATCCTATCCTAACACTCTTGGTATCATTCATTTCATTATGTGCATCATTTGAGGCTGGCCTCATTCTTTCATTCGAAAAATTAACTTAAACCGACATAGATCATGTGACCATCATGAAATCCAGCGTCCCCCCACACCGAGAAGAGGTGGAATCACTGGCCAAAGTGACCCATAACATGCTAGTGTACATGGGAATTCAACCCTGCCAGATCCCTATATTGGTTGTATAGGTTCGAAGACTAGGAGATATAACGATACCATATCGGCAAGCCGGACAGTCTCATCTCATGAGAGTTACGTCAACCTCCGCCCTTCCCGAAAAAAGTCATCAACACTCATAGCTAGCCTATCGTTGCTCAGTATAAAGTTCCATTACATTCACCTCATACGTCAGGGAAGTTGCTTCTAGTATGAGGACATCATAGCTCATTAGATGATTCCTAATCTCATCATTAGTATTAAGTGTGTTAAGCTCAATATTTTCATTAGAGTGTTCATAGAGACTGGTCTCTTCATTACCTTACACTCTCATAGGCGAGTACGTTTTGGTAACATTTACTTAGGCTCATTTGAGATTGCTCTCATCATTTACATTAGCCTCATATCATGTTGTCACCACATTCATTATCATTAGCACCTTTGTTTTTCATAGTTACTCACCTCTTATTACGTGAATGTTTATTTCATCATATGCCAATGCGCTTGGCCATTCAGTGTGTTTCACACCCTCACTTAACCCTTCTGGGGTTTCCTCATTTCATTGTTCATTTTCTCATTTCATTGTTCATCTCATCTTATGCCAATGCACTTGGCCATTTAGTGTATGCTAGACTTATGAGTCCATACACACAAGCCTTGGGGCTTCATTCATAGTTAGTTATGTAATTCATACATTCCTAAGATTATTTAGTACAAGACTTATGTATCTTGTATATATGCCAAGACCTTGATTTTGATCTAAGTAGGTGGCATTATTCTTGGATATTTTGTTCACGTATGACTTATGTATCAATACGGAAGTTTGGGAAAGGAAACCCAAATTCGAATCACTTGGATATCATTTACATTTTTCATTGATTTTATTTTTAATATCCATAAAATTGGAACTCTAGATTGAACCCCAACATTAACATTGTACCTTAAATTTCCTACTTGGTTTCCTCCTAAATTGGCTAAAGGGTTGTGGGTTCGAACCCCCACAACCTCTTTCATTTCATTCTTTAATTTTTGCTAGGGCATTGGGAGGTTGTCGGTTCGAACCCCCACAACCTCCTTATTTAAAATTTTAACTAAAACTCACTAGGGTAGGCGTTTGGCAATGTGGTTGTGGGATCGAGTCCCCAGAGCCTCACCTCATTTTTCTTATTTAGTTCGCCTTCTCCTGTCAAGCCTTGAGGTCGTGGGTTCGATTCCCACGCCTCACATTTTCCTTTCTTTATTTTTTCTTCTTTCACTCGCTTCCTGGAGGTCGTGGGTTCGATTCCCACGCCTCCCATTTATTTATTCTAATTCTTATTCTCTTCGTACTAACCCAGCAACCCCAATCTCGATCCCCCCCAGCCCTCTTCCTTTTTCCTTGCTCGCGCATTCCAGTAGCTAAAGGGTGAGGTCACAGGTTCAAATCCATGTGTCCTCACCTCTTTAAAATACATTAAATTTCCAGTTTCCAACCTCCTTTTAGAACGAAATTAAAGTACACTAATCTGGAAATTTATTCATAATTTTTAGCTTCCTTTCATCAACCTTTTCATGTTAGTTTCGTAGGGCATTTCACCAAGCGTTTAGTGCATTGTTAGGTGTAGTTTAGTAGTTACATTAGTCAAGCGTTTTCACTCAAAATTAGTAACTTCACACACCACATGAACATCACATTGTGTACAACTTTTGCACATAAAATTCAAGGATTATACATGCGTTTACACATCTCCAAACAGTGACCAATTTCACTGCCACAAATTGCACACACACATCACTTTTTCACATGATTTCGAACAACATAATCATTATTCACAAAATTTCGAACATGCATACTTAAACATAAACACCACGAACATATCATTAACCCTTACTTTGTGCCAGCAAACATACCCAACCTAAAGTTCAATGGGAGCTAGTGACAGGGACATGAAAAGGGGGAACAATCCTAGTTTTTGGAATAATTATCTTGAATCTTAAGGTTCTCTTGGGAAAAGACCTTAATTGATGTTAAAATGTTAAAGTTTCTGCCCAAAACCTTTCTCCAAAACCACGTCCAACTCACCTAAAGTTTCACCACCAACTCAACGGAAATCCCCCTTGCGTTAATGTTTTTGATTAACTTTCTTTCTTAGATTTTTTCGTGATTCTTCAAGTGTGAATAACCTTTGTTATATTTTTTGTTCTTCACGTTAGTAGGCAGAGAGAAAAAAATTGAGTTTGAACGTGAGGATGTGATAGACGTGAGAGAGTGAAACATGTGAAGTTGTTTAGGCTTAGATAGACAAAGGAATCCCATTCCACCTCACAATCTCATAAATATAAAGTCTCGCATAATCCTCGGCTCTGTAGGTAGACTTCACAGTGATAAAGTGAGCAGACTTAGTCAACCTGTCCACAATAGCCAATACGGAGTCATGCTGCCTCCTAGTCCTCGAAAGACCAACCACAAAGTCCATATTAATGGCTTCCCACTTCCAAGTCAGAATTTCAATAATCTGAGTCAGACCACCAGGCTTAAGATGCTCTGCCTTAACCAGCTAACAATTAGGACACTTAGCCACATATTTTGCAATGTCATTCTTCATACCATCCCACTAATAGATCTGCTTAAGATCATGATACATTTTGGTGGAACCTAGATGTATGGAATATCTGGAAGCATGGGCCTCTGCCACAATCCTGGTCCGTAAATCATCCACATCTGGCACACATACCTAAGTATGCCATCACCGTCCAAAGAGAAAGACTCATTTATTTTTAACAACACTGAGTCCTTCAGCTCCATCAACACAGGATCAAGATGCTGACCCTTCTTGACCTCAACTACCAAGGATGATCCAGAACTATGATGATCTGAAACACCCCCACTAGTAAAGTCAACTAATCGCACACCCAGTCTGGCAAGTCTGTGTACCTCTTTTTCCAACTTCTTCTTCTCATCCTCAATGTAGGTTGTATTCCCCATGCTCATCCTGCTCAAAGCATCAGCGACAACATTAGCCATACCTGGATGGTAGTGCACTTTCATGTCATAATCCTTCAAAAGCTCCAACCATCTCCGCTGACGTAGGTTCAACTCCCTCTGTGTGAACACGTACTGGAGACTCTTATGATCTATGAACACATCCATATGCACTCTATACAGATAATGCATCCACAACTTCAGGGTAAAGACCACAGCTGCCAACTCCAGGTCATGAGTGGGATGATTCTTCTCATGAACCTTGAGCTCTATGGAAGCATAGGTTATCACCTTACCAGCCTGCATAAGAACACAACTCAAATTAACCCTAGATGCATCACAATAGACAGTGTAATTCTCACCACACTTAGGCAGAGTAAGCACCGGGAATGAAGTGGTTTGTCCTTGAGCTCTTGGAAACTCTTATCACAAGTCTCCGTCTATTTAAACTTGGCTTTCTTCTTCGTCAAAGCTGTCAATTGGGCAGCAATGGAAGAAAATCCCTCTACAAACCTGCGGTAGCAATCAGCCAATCCCAGAAAGCTATGGATGTCAGTGGGAGTAAGGGGATTTGGCCAGTTCTTAACAACTTCACTCTTCCTGGGGTCCACCTTTACACCTTGATCGGGCACAACATGACCCAGGAAGGTCACTGATCTCAGCCAGAATTCACACTTGCTGAATTTGGCATACAACTGATGCCATCTAAGTACATGCAAGGTTAGTATCAAATGTTGTTCATGCTCTTCCTTGGTATTAGAGTAGATGAGAATGTCATCAATGAATACTATGAAGAAAGAATCAAGGTATTCACAGAAGACCCTGTCCATGAGATCCATAAATTCAACAGGTGCATTCGTGAGACCAAATGACATGACTAGAAACTCATGGTGACCATAGCGGGTACGAAAGGCTGTCTTTGGGATATCTCCATCTCTAACCCTAAGTTGATGGTACCCTGAACGAAGATCAATTCTCGAAAAGAAACTAGACCCTTGGAGTTGGTCAAACAAGTCATCTATTCTGGGAAGTGGATACTTGTTCTTGATAGTGACTTTATTGAGCTGCCGATAATCGATACACATTCTAAGGGTCCCATCTTTCTTCTTTACAAACAACATTGGAGAGCCCAAAGGGGATATGCTCGGCTGAATTAAACCCTTATCAGTGAGATCTTTGAACTGCAACTTCAACTCATTGAGTTCTGCTGTAGCCATTCTATAAGGAGGAATTGGATCGGCTTAGTATCGGGTTCTAAGTCGATACCAAAGTCAATCATTCAAATGGGAGGGACTCTAGGAAAATATTCAGGAAACACATCTAGGAACTCATTCACTATAGGCACTGAGTCTATGGAAGAAATGTCATCTAAATCATTAACACTCACAAGATGACATAGCAACCCCTTGGACATCATTTTATTGGCCTTAAGATTTGAAAGCAAGGGATTAGGACGACTTGAATTGTACCCCTCCCAGACTAACTCTTCTTCATTAGAGAAGCAAAATCTGACCACTCTACAAAGACAGTCCAAGCAAGCATAACAACTGTGAAGCTAGTCAATGCCAAGAATAACATCAAAATCATGCATGGGTAGCTCAACAAAGTTTGCACACATAGTCTTACCACTTACAACTATTGGGAAGTCCTTGTATACTATATCAGTTCTTACATTTTCTCCTAAACGTGTACTAACCACTATAGGATCATGCAGAACTTCAGGCAATATCTCAAAAGTGAGAGAAAGCAAAGGAGTTACAAAGGAAAGCGTAGACCTTGGATCAAGTAAAGCATAAACAGAAGTTGAGAATACTTGCAGCATACATGTGACCACATCAGCGGACTTCTCCTGCTCCTCCCTGCTCTTCAGGGCATAGAACCTGTTCCTCTTAGATGACTCGGCTGTAGCTGCACCCTGTGGATTTGTCCTAGGCTAAGCATTACTTCTAGCTTGACCTCTAATCTATGGGCAGTTTCTAATCATGTGCCTACTCTTACCACAACCGAAGCAGGCATTAGTGCCCTGTCTGCACTCTCCGTTGTAAGCTCGGCCACACTTAGCACAGTGCTTCTTAGGACGCTGCATCTCACCTCTATTGCCCTTCTTGGACTCAGGTCTGCCTCCTCTAGGTGATGTACTCCTCTGAGGGTTAGAGTTCCCAAAACTCTATTGCCCCTTCTTGAACCTGGGCTGCTCACGGACGCCAAAATTGTTTCTGTGGCCTCAATGGCTGGGTCCTGCCTGATCTTGAGGCCTAGGCCTCCTAACATCATGAACACCTCTCTTCTTGCGGTTGTCCTCTACCTGCTGGACATGCACCATTAACCTTGAAAGGTCCATATTATTATGGAGCAACGCTGACCGACACTCCTCTTCCATGTCTTCATTGATTCCCGTGAGAAACCTGCTCATCTCATCCTTATTGTTCGAAACCAGCGAGGTAGCATACCTAGATAATTTCAACAAGGCTCAGTACTCTTCTCATTCTTGCTACTAAATACTAAGGAAAATGACATACCTTGATAGCTTAACAAACTTCAGGGAATACTCCCTGACTCTCATAGAGCCTTGTTTAAGGTTCATGAACTCCTCAACCTTGGATTTCCTAATCTCTCTAGGGAAGAATATCTCCATAAATGTTGTCTGGAACAGCTCCCAAGTGACTGTCACTCAACCCAAAACTTGGCTATCTTGCCACATCTTGCACCAAGTTTGTGCAACATCTCTCAGCTGATAAGAAGCCAGTTCAGCCTTCTCAGTATCTTTGGCCCCCATAGCCACCAGAATCTTATGTACCTCATCCACAAACTCCTAAGGATCCTCTGACGTCTTAGAACCTGTGAATATATGAGGGTTCATCCTCGTGAAGTCTCGCAGCCGTTTAGCCATGCTGCAAACCGGTGGGTTCTCTCTTTCAACATCCTGCCGGTTGACTTGGGCAGTCATAGCCTGAGCCTGCATCGTAATGACCTGTGCCTTCTGAGCCAGAGATGCCCTCACCTCGGCATCAGTCAACCCAAATGGGTTGACTGGCGTGACCATTCCTTCAGCTGGAGCTTAAGGTGGATTGTGATTACTCCCAGCAGCTGCTCCTCCTCTCCTCTGACCATTATCTCTCCTAGTGTTCATTCTCTGAAAAATAAGAAGGATTGATGTTAGGCACGCTCATAACACCAAAAACACAAACATTAGGAAAAGCAAGATAAGATCACAAGAAAGGAAACTTTCCTATGCATCATGCAGTCTCTAATCTAGGATAGTGGTGCACTTCACTACCATGACTTAGAAACTACTCAATGTGGTTGATGTGATCTTATATTCCTCGGAATTTAACCTAGTGCTCTGATACCAACTTTGTCACGACTAGAATCTAAAACCCAGACGAGACCGGCGTTGTTGACCTCTTAGAGGTCGCAGACAAGCCTACTTACGTCATTCTTACTTTACATAGGTTAATTTTGGCGGGAAATTCGAAACTTTTTATTTCTTAACATACTTATAAAAACATTCTCATTAATACTTAATTGTTCACCATCAACCATCTAACATTAAGAGATGAGCAACTGGAAGAAATAGTTCAATTCTTATTAAGTGTATAATTGCCAAAATGGCACCAATACATAGTCTGAATAAAAATAGGAAAGAAACGCTAGCGGAACATGCTCCACTAGCTCAACTCTAAAACTAAGCTAGAATATAAAACATAAACAACCTCGAAAGCATGAGGACCTACCAAAACTATATGAATACTGAACGTCCGTATAACTACAGCGATGATCCTGTAGCTTTATCATCCACCTATGACTCCACCTAAAATAGTAGAGTTTGTATACGGTTAGTACACACTTGTACTAAGGAAGGGTATATGAAAGCACACGCCAAGGACATGCATGAGAAAGAATAGCTCTTTCCTAACAACATATTTTTTGGAAATCAAGTCAGTGGACTATCCACATTGAGATTAGGGAAGTTTCCAAGTTTAGATTAGGAAAGTCAATGATCTTTCCAAATTTGAATTAGGAAAGTCAATGAGCTTTCAAGATGTGGAATAGGAAAGTTATGCCATGAGAATAACATACATCATCATACTTTTCACATTTGCACACAGCACATAACATTTACACATAGCACATATCATATAGCATGCAACACATTTTGCATGTATTACATAACTTTTTTAATATTATTCATTCATATGCCATGAGACCTTGGAATCATGGACTTCACTCAAGACATCCCAAAAATGAGGGCTCAACATATGGGACTGATACGCTCAAACTTACTTCTCAAATGAGAAGTAAAGCGGTCGTGTCAAGTAAATAACCCAACTAGTGAGGTTGGGATCGTTCCCACGAGGAAAATATTCTAGACTTAACCTCAACCGATTATTACTATCGTTTGGTCAATAACTTCCTTGGAAAGTAAAAATATAAAAGGGGGGTTCTATCTCTAAATAAATGAAATAACAACGAACTTGAAAGAGACACTTAACACAGTTTTAATGTTGGGTTTTAATCAATTAATAAAAGTAACTAGGGTTTACCTGTTCCCCACAGGTTCATAACTTGATAACTCTAACTATAACAATTCTTTCCTATTATCTTGCATGCAAAGTGATAAGTTATGCATTTCTAAATCCTTGGTCCGGCATCTAGAAAATCTCACTCCGCACCTTGGTCCGGCTACGTGTGTTGCTATCCTAACCCTTATCCTTACCTCATATTAAGCATCGTATTCGATATTTGACTAAGTTATTACCTCGTACCAATCAATACTAGCCTATTAGATAGTATACACTAAATCTATGTTAATAATTCTTTTCCTATTATCTACCTCCTTGGTCCGGCAAGTAGCATTAAGGCGAGTTCTAACGTTGTCCATCCGTTAAAAAGACTTCTAAACGAAAGAATTATTAATACATGCAAGACACTATTCTAGAATTGTTATTTTAGTTAGGGTTTATCTCATTATTTGCCTATGGTTCCCACAACCCTAGTTATGGAGTTTAGTTACTCATAGCCATAAACACAATATTCAAATATATTAAATAAGAATTCATGTACTTACTTCAATGAGAAAGAATAAAGTCCAAAAATTTGCTTGATTAATCACCAAAAGTCACTTGTAAGAATCTCAACATCTAACATTGATACACAAAGTCTAATAATATGATGTCTAATCTAGCAGAGTCTAACCTCAAAAACGAGGTTTTTCAAACTATTTATAAAAAATAAAAACCTAATAAAACAAGGACTCTGTTTGCTGGAAATCTGCCAAAACGCGGCTGGGTCGACGGACCACACGACGGACCATCGTGGTCAAGACGGACCTTCATGGACTCCGTCGTCCCATACTTCTGCAATTTCTTCTGCTGCTCTCTTCATTCCCTCGACGGCAAGTATGACGGACCGTTATAGGCACAACGGTCCGTCGAGGGTCTTCGTTTCAAAATACTTCAACTCTTGGAATCTGGGTACTGGGATCACTTCTCTGAACTTCATGACGAATCTGCAAGACGGACCGTCATAGCCATGACGGACCGTCACAAGCTTCGTAATCCCACACTTGGTCAGACTTCCCCATCTTCCTTCAGCAGCTTCTCTACGCTGCCACCTACGGACCGTCACAAGCACGACGGACCGTCATAAGCTCCGTAGGTGGTCTCTTCTGCATTTCTTCGCTCAAAATCTTTGCATTCAGCTTTGGACAGATTTCCTGCAAAACAAAGAGAAACTTATATAAAAACTAGCATAAAAAGATTTTCGGACACACTAAACGTAAGGAAAAAGTATTAATCATACCGTGAAACCACGGTATATCTGGGACCTCGACTAGGGAATCTTCATTAGCAAACACAGAGTCTGCTTTGTTCATTCATACGTACTCCATTTCATTTCATTCATAGGCCAGTGTAAACACCTGCTATACCTAGGATGTAGTTTAAGACTTTCATTAGGTTCGTTGTGCAATGACCAAGAATGACTTAATGTCATTACTTGAATCTAACTCACCTTTTGATTATCTTATCCTAACAGTCTTGGTATCATTCATTTCGTTATGTGCATCGTTTGAGGTTGGCCTCATTCTTTTTTTAGGAACTTTAACTTTAACCAACATAGATCATGTGAGCATCATGAAATCCACTGTCTCCCACACACTGTAAAGAGGTGGAATCACTGGCCAAAGTGACCCATAACATACTAGCGTACATGGGAATTCAACCCCGATCCCTATATTGGTTGTATAGGTTCGAAGACTAGGAGATATAAGGATACCCATATCTGGCAAGCCGGACAGTCACATCTCATGAGAGTTACGTGAACCTCCTCCCATCCCGAAAAAAGTCATCACCGCTCATAGCTAGCCTATCGGTGCTCAGTATAAAGTTCCATTACATTCACCTCATACGTCATGGAAGTTGTCTTTTAGTATGAGGACATCATAGCTCATTAGATGATTTCTCATCTCATCATTAGTATTCAGTGTGTTAAGCTCAATATTTTCATTAGAGTGTTCATAGAGACTGGTCTCTTCATTATCTTGCACTCTCATAGGCGAGTACGTTTTGGTAACATTTACTTAGGCTCATTTGAGATTGCTCTCATCATTTACATTAGCCTCATATCATGTTGTCACCACATTCATTATCATTAGCACCTTTGTTTTTCATAGTTACTCACCTCTTATTACGTGAATGTTTATTTCATCATATGTCAATGCGCTTGGCCATTCAGTATGTTTCACACCCTCACTTAACCCTTCTAGGGTTTCCTCATTTCATTGTTCATTTCCTCATTTCATTGTTCATCTCATCTTATGCCAATGCACTTGGCCATTTAGTGTATCTTACACTCATACTTAACCCTTCTAGGGTTCATCATTTCATTACATACATCTTAGGTTCACTTACTTTTAAACGTATGCTAGACTTATGAGTCTATACACACAAGCCTTGGGCTTCATTCATAGTTCGTTAAGTAATTCATACATTCCTAATATTATGTAGTACAAGACTTATGTATCTTGTATATATGCCAAGACCTTGATTTCGATCTAAGTAGGTGGCATTATTCTTGGATATTTTGTTCACGTATGACTTATATATCAATACGGAAGTTTGGGCAAGGAAACCCAAATTCGAATCACTTGGATAGCATTTACATTTTTCATTGATTTTATTTTTAATCTTTATAAAATTTGAACTCTAGATTGAACCCCAACATTAACATTGTACCTTAAATTTCCTACTTGGTTTCCTCCTAACTTGGTCGAACAGTTGTGGGTTCAAACCCCCACAACCTCTTTCATTTCATTCATTAATTTCTCTAGGTTATTGGGAGGTTGTCGGTTCGAACCTTCACAACCTCCTTATTTAAAATTTTATTTAAAACTCACTAGGGTAGGCGTTTGGCAGTGTGGTTGTGGTATCGAGCCCCCATAGCCTCACCTCATTTTTCTTATTTAATTCGCCTTCTCCTTTCCAACCTTGAGGTCGTGGGTTCGATTCCCACTCCTCACATTTTCCTTTCTTTATTTTTTCACCTTCACTCGCTGCCTGGAGGTCGTGAGTTCGATTACCACGCTTCCCATTTATTTATTCTAATTCATATTCTCTTCTTACTAACCCAGCAGGCCCAATCTCGATTCCCCCCAGCCCTCTTTCTTTTTCCTTGCTCGCGAATTCCAGTAGCTAAAGGGTGAGGTCACAGGTTCGAATATTGGTGGCCTCACCTCTTTAAAATACATTAAATTTCAAGTTTCCAACCTCCTTTTTAGAACGAAATTAAAGTACACTAAGCTGGAAATTTATTCATAATTTTTAGCTTCCTTTCATCAACCTTTTTATGTTAGTTTCTTAGGGCATTTCACCAAGCGTTTAGTGCATTGTTAGGTGTAGTTTAGTAGTTACATTAGTCAAACTTTTTCACTCAAAATTAGTAACTTCACGCCCCACATGAACATCACATTGTGTACAACTTTTGCACATAATTCAAGGATTATACATGCCTTTACACATCTCCAAACAGTGACCAACTTCACTGCCACAAATTGCACACAGACATCACTTTTTCACATGATTTAGAACAACATAATCATTATTCACAAAATTTCGAAACATGCATACTTAAACATAAACATCACGAACATATCATTTTACCCCTACTTTGTACCAGCAAACATACCCAACCTAAAGTTCAATGGGAGCTAGTGACAGGGACATGAAAGGGGGAACAATCCTAGTTTTCGGAATAATTATCTTGAATCTTAAGGGGTCTATTGGGAAAAGAACCAATAGGAAAGAAACTCATACCTTAATTGATGTTAAAACTTTGAAGTTGCTGCCCAAACCTTTCTCCAAAACCACGTCCAACTAACCTAAAGTTTCACCACCAACTCGACGGAAATCCCCCTTGCGTTAACGTTTTTGATTAACTTGCTTTCTTTGATTTTTTTCGTGATTCTTCAAGTGTGAAGAACCTTTCTTATATTTTTTGTTCTTTACGTTAATTAGCATAGAGAAAACAATTGAGTTTGAACGTGAGGATGTGATAGACGTGAGAGTGTGAACGTGTGAAGTTGTTTAGGCTTAGATACTGACTTTGTCAATTTAGGACTCTCCTTAATACTTAAAATCTGATTTAATTAATTATACGTGAAAGGACCATTTTGCCCTTAAAATTCAGATTTTAAATAATAAATAAATTACCAATTTGTTGCTTCCAATGGGGATCGAACTCGGGTAGAGTGGCCCTTGTGAAATGGACCATTTTGGGTCAACCTAAGCCGAATTGGTTCTTTAATCAAATAACTTATTAATTAATTAATTCCTTAGGGTAATTACGATATTACCTTTGGCCTGGAAAAGACCATTTTACCGTTGGACCCTCAAAACTTAAGATTTCTTCTTTTTAATTCTGGTAAAGACTCATTCGATTAAATCTTCTTTTTTGAGAGCCTTACTTGGTTGGTTCAAACCTTTCCAAGCTCAAATAACTCCCCAAGTTAGTTGGGTTGGTCGTAGCAAGGGTTCAGAAGTCTGGTTCTACGCGTATCAATCTGTGTGAACCTTGGTCTAATCGCAAGCATTCTTAACACCTTAAGCATTTATCCTATTCATTTTTAGGGTTGTTACACTTCAGTAGGTCTACTTGGACACATTTGCTGAGTTGCAAAAGTAATGCTCTACATATTATCAAGGCTTTTGTCCAAATGTTTGAAAATCAGTACAAAAACACCATTCAAACAATCAGATCAAATAATGGTTTAGAATTTACCAGCCATGAATTTATTCTTTTCTTCCAATCCAAAGGCATACTCCACCAAAAGTCATGTCATACACACCACAACAAAATGGTGTGGTAGAAAGAAAGCACAAATACCTTTTAGAAACAGCTAGGGCCTTGTTATTTCAATCCAAACTACCTATAAAATATTGGGGGAGTGTGTCTTAAAATCACATTTATCATAAATAGACTTCCATCTACTAATCTCCACAACAAAAATCCTTTCACAATCCTACATAACCATGAACCTCATTATTCCCATATGAAAAGCTTTGGTTGTTCATGCTATCCAATCACTCCAAAACACCATAGAACCAAATTTGATCCAAAAAGTACCCCACATGTATTCGTAGGATATCCTTTTGGTACCAAGGGTTATAGGGTACTCAATCTCACCACTCACAAGATTCATGTATCTAGAGATGTTGTGTTTCATGAGACAGTGTTCCCTTTTTCTATGATTGATAAATCTCATTCAAACACATTAGCTTCTTCTTTTGATTACTCTCATGTTTCTATAGTTGAACCTTTTGTTGATTTGCTTGTCATTCTTCCTAACAACAATGTGCATAATGATCAT
This sequence comes from Solanum corneliomulleri, assembly GCA_027704805.1. Lineage (NCBI taxonomy): Eukaryota > Viridiplantae > Streptophyta > Magnoliopsida > Solanales > Solanaceae > Solanum > Solanum corneliomulleri. The sequence goes on from JAKWIY010000215.1 coordinate 15,626, forward strand.
GAGTCTACAGAGGTCACATTTCCAATTTTGTGATCAGATCATTCCATCAGTATTAATCATCAATCCACCAATTTTGTACCCCATTAAGAAGATCTACCAGAATTCCCAAGACACCAGCTTATCTCAATGACTATGTTCATACTTGACATCAACCTACCACATCAAAACCTCATGTTTCTCTCCATACCTCATTTTCTAATCATCGTCATGGGGGATCTAACATCTTATATCCTGATAGTCAGTCTTTAGTTTTGAATGTCTCTAATGATTGTGAGTCATCTTCATATGAGGATGCAGCTATAAACCCTGCATGGCAGACTGCAATGATACAGGAACTTACTGCTCTACATGATAACAATACTTGGACCCTTATGAGTCTTCCTGTGGAAAGAAGGCTATTGGTTGTAAGTAGGTATACAAAATTAAACATAAGGCATATGGTTCAATAGAAAGGTATAAAGCAAGGCTTGTTGTAAAAGCGTTATACTCAACACAATGGGATAGACTACACAGAACCTTTTTATCCTGTCATTAAGAGGACAACGTGAGGGCTTTGATTGCTATTTCTGTGAAACGACATTGGAAAATATACCAACTTGATGTCAATAATGCTTTTTGTCATGGTGATATACATGAAAAAGTTTATATGGCAACCACCTCCAGGCCTTGAACTTCCTGATTCTAGCCTAGTGTGCAAATTAAACAAGTTGTTATATGGACAGAAACAGGCCAGTAGAAAATGTATGCCAAGTTGTCTGATGCACTAAGATCAAGGGGCTACACTCATTCTTTCAATGATTATTCTTTGTTCTACAAAAAGAAGGAATTTTCCACTATCTTTATAGTTGTGTACGTAGATGACATATTGCTCACAAGCACTGATATTGAAGAGATAAACAACTTGAAGGAGTTCTTAGATAATCAATTCAAGATTAAGGATCTAGGAAAGTTACATTACTTCTTAGGTCTGGAAATTTTGTGTACTGCAATGGGAGTTATCATTTCACAAAGGAAGTTTGTATTAGATCTTCTTAAGAAACCAGTGCACTCAAATTTCCAGCTTTACTTCACCACTTGATGCAACTATTAAACTTATAGCTAATGAGGGTAAACTCCTATCAGATCCTAGATCCTATATAAAATTGATTGGAAAACTTAATTTTCTCACTCATACTAGGTTGGATATTGCCTATGGAGTCCAACATATTAGCCAATTTATGCAGCATCCTAGAGAACCACACATGCAGACAGCTTACCACATACTCAAGTATCTTAAGAAAGATCCAACACTGGGCTTACTTATGACATCAATTGATGATTACAAGGTGCAAGCTTTCTGTGATTCTGACTGGGCTACATGTCCTGATTCGAGGAAGTCAATCAGTGGACATATTGTGCTGTTAGGATCTAGTCCTATTATTTGGAAATCCAAGAAGCAAGAAACAAATTCACTTTCTTCGGTTGAAGCAGAATACAGGTCCCCATGGAATGTAGTTGGAGAGCTGACTTGCTTGGATCGACTGTTTAGTGAACTCATCATTCCTAGAAATGTCCCTTTCACAGTTTATTGTGACAGCCAATCTGCTCGAAATCCATTTTTTCGAGCATATTGCTCGAAATCCATTTTTTCACGAACGTACAAAACATATTGAGGTAGACTGTCATTTTGTATGAAACAAGCTTTACGAAGGCCTTATCTCTTTACATCACAATGGCACAGGTGAATAGCTCGCTAACATGCTCACTAAGGACCTTACTGGAATTAAATATACCACTTTACTGGACAAGTTAGCTGTTTTGATATCTCCTTCAACTTGAGAGGGGGTATTGAGATATTATATCAGTCATTTCCATTTATTAGTTACTCTAATTGTTAGTTAGTCCCCGTCCACATTACTATGGTTACTTAGAATTAGTTAAGAGTTTGTTATAGTGTTAGTTGTAACTTTCATGAATTAGTTAGTTTCTTTATTATTCTGACTAGTTCTATAAATATATTAGATCACAAGTTGTAACGTTTGAGTTGATCAATGCAATACACATTTTTCTTTCTATCAGGTTTTTTTCCACATGTTTTCTTCTCCAATGGAGACTACACAGTATTCACCATTGTAGGTGAATGCTTGATTGCTTTAATTGTTCAAATTGACATGATCTAAAATCAAGCAAGTATAAACATCAACAAGTACAACACATGCCACAAAGTTAGGATGATCTTGAAAAGAAGTAACAACATGCTAACAATCTTGAAGAACCCGATATAAGCCTAAAACATGATTTCTAACTAACTAAGCATGATCAACTAGCTATCCAATCAAAATTCACACAAATCGATATGCATTTATATTCTTGAGCTCAATCTAAAGGACAGAAAGCCATAGCTTTCCTCAAAGAAGACAACATGTTGATAACACTCAATTACACGTTTCATAATTTCACGTACATGCGATCATTAATAATAAAGAACCCAACGAGGAGTTAAGGTCGAATACTACAAGGAATGGTTAAGCAAGACATCAATCATGAAGCGAACACATGTAATAATATTTTGTTAGTTTGTTTAATAGATATTAACTTAAACACAAGTCCTAGAGATTTCAAGGTATCAAGAATGATATTATTTAACAAATTATTAACATGAATATATGTAGGAGAATGTTATTTCATAACTAAGAAAGGAATCTTAGGAGTGTGTGTAATTGAACTCTAATGTTGAATGTGGGTAATTACATTGCTCATTATAGTTTGTTATTAACGAATATGCTATATTAATCAAGCACAATAGGCATTTGTCAATCACCTATCAATCACCTCAATATGTATCACATACAAAGCTAATATAATACCTTAACGTAGACTTCATTGTCAAGCAAGACTAGCATATTAACATAATCAAATCAATTATCAATTAAATCATCCACTCTAAGATCTTTCACAAGTATACATAGAGATCTAAAGCTTGATTAGAATTTGCAACCTCAAATCATAAATCAAAACATGAAGAAATAATTAAACCTTTTTCAAACAAATAATTAATAATGCAACAACGACAACCTATAAACTAATTATGACTCGATTACATTCCACGATCGGAGCCTAAATGGTGAAAAATATTGACAAAAAATTCAAAACGATGTATGAATTGTTTTTTTAACCAAATGGCAAAATCGCTGACGAAGTAGCAATTTTGTCCGCCGAAAAAAGCAAAATCGCTCATATAGCAGCGATTTGCAAAATTTGATTTTGTTTTAAACAAATTTTTTTTTTAACAAATCGTTGTCAAGGTAGTGATTTTCAAAAACAATTTTGTTTTTTATTATTTTTTAATAAATCGTTGCCCTGGCAGCGATTTAACATGATTTTTTTTAATTATTTATTTGCTATTTTTTAAAAAATGAAATCGCTGCCAAAGCAGCGATTTTGGTACAAAAATTAATATTTTTTTTTCTAATTTATAAATTTAATGTGTACGTACATAACCATAATAAATTAAAAAAAAACGAATCGCTGCCAAGAAAAATTGTACTAAAGCAGCAATTTTGGTACAATTTTTTTTTATAAAATTGTAAATTTAATGTGTACGTACATAACCAAAATAAATAAAAAAAATAAAATAAAATAAAATAAATTGCATCAAAATCGATGTTTTGGCAGCGATTCATTTAATTTTTTTTTAAAAAATAGCAAATAAATAATAATAATAAAAATTTCATATTAAATCGCTGCCAGCGCAGCGATTTATTTAAAAATAAAAAAAATATTTTTTGAAAATCGCTGCCAAGGGAAGCAATTTGTTAGAATTTTTTTTTCTAAAAATCAAATTTTGCAATCGCTGCTATAGCAGCGATTTGCAAATATAGCAACGATTTTGCCGTTTTGGTTTGTAAAAAAATTCATATACCATTTTGGAATTTTTGTCAATATTTTTCACCCTTTAAGTTACGCCCTACGACTATGGAGTTTTAGCCATTCATACTAGAAATTAACAGAATTTTACCGAAGCAATTATTCTCCATTGACACTATTCAATCTTCAATTCCAAGTGATCCGATGTCACGACTAAAAGTACACCGTAGTCGTAACATGGCGTATAGAACCCCGACAAACTTATAAAAGTCACTTAGAATGCACATACAACATAATAGAATCTTAAAGAGTTCAAAAGACATTTTTCGATTCATAAAGAGTTTGATAAAAGTAGCTAACATAAATCTCAAAGCCATATTTCACATCATAGGAGTGATTAAGACGTAACTCATACATCACATACAAAATCCGAAATGAAAAGACATGAAACAAATAAGGTGTCTCAGTCCCTAGGACATGAGGACTCGCTAATCTTAAAAGTCTATATGGGGTCTTTAGTCACGAGTATGAGAGGAAGTGTCGGACCTCTACATTAGTGAAACAATGTAGGCAAGAGTATGCATTAATACATAGAATGCACCAAGTATGATAGTAATGCATAAGAGTTATGAAATCATGCTAAAACGGGTTTTATATAAAATGCAATGGCCAAGCTAAATCATAAAATAATATGTTAGAAATAATAAGTCAAAATCATGTTCAATGCAAGCTAAAAATCTTTAAAACATATTTGATATACTAGAAGTAACCTTAGTTCACTAAAGTGGGAAGTTTGCCATTAACCGACATATAGACGATGTAAGTTATAACAATGAATCTGGTGTCTATCCTACATGTTAAATTAGGTCTTAGGCCTAACTCACACCCCAAAAGCTAGATCCGTGGGAGGAGGATTGTCCAAGCTTTATAAGGAGTCCACTCATCTCATTTTGTCATTCTTTAACACCGATGTGGGACATTTTGTCATTCTTTAACACCCCACCTCACGTTAGTGCTTAGCATCTGATGCGTGGAAATGAGATAAATCGAGTGAATGCCTTTATTGATAATACATCTCAATATTATATACAAGTTGTACCAGCTCTATAACAAAGGAAGCATCTTTATATATAATTACAAATATATATTTTGATTTATATATCTAAGGAAACATATCCTCTGATTGTGCAATCACATAAGATCACAATCACGTAAAATCTTCCAATAACACCGAAAATAAATATCTTACTTGCTAAAATAAGAATCATAAACTTATAAGTTAACTGGATTTAGTAGGTAATGTCTATCTAAAAACAACCTATGGTGACACATCGTTATGGGACATGGGTAATCGCCACTTATCCACTCGGTGCGCTAAGCATAACTCACACAGAAAAGTTATGAATCTTAACTTGCATTATCATTTTGGGACGGGGGTAATCGTCAATTGTCTTATCATCCATGGAAGAGCACATCAGGTAGCCAATCCAAACTAGTATTCATTAGAATAGCTCCTTAACCTTGATTCATCTTAGGTGAGAAAATCTTTTTTAAACTTATGAATACTTTATGTAAGAAAATCCTTTCATAATCATGTTTGAGTAGTATGTGAGAAATCTTTTCATAACAACAACAACAACAACATTGATGTTTTAGTATCAAAGCAACCTTAAATCATTTTCATCAATTTCATAAAGAAACATAAACATCTTTATAAATTCATCTTTCATAGTTCAAAACCCACATCATATAATCATAGTTTAGAGATCATGGTCCATGCATGGTTCATGGAGATTCAACTTAAAACATGCAATTACTTCAATTCATACATAAAAAGAAATAAAACCATCAATTAGATCATAGTTAAAAGGAACTCATTAGATTGAAGAAACCCTTATTCAATTGGAGATTCTATCTTGTAAAATTGGAGAATTTAGGAACCCAATGGAGGAAAGAACTCCATAGGTGAAGACTATAATACCTTGAGGACAAAATACCACAATAAAATGGAAACTGGGGACTTGATCTTGAAACCCTACACTTCTTCTTCTTCATGCTTTAGAGAGAAATATTTGGAAAAGAACTTTAATTTGATCAACTTTGAGAATTTATTAAGAGTATGAGTTCAATTAGGGTAACTCAGGGGTATAAAATATTAATATAAGTCCTAGGGTAGACGGTATAACGACATAGAATTGGGTTAGAATGATTCGAAAAATACCCAAAAGGCCTTAAGATTCGCGAGTCACTGTTTCTACCTTCACTCGCCAAGTTGGCTTCCATTTTTAGCAGAATTCTCACACAATTTTGGCAATAACTGAGAGGCTCGCCGATGAGGTTGGCAAGTTTCAATTCACTTCTTCACCTCGCCAATCTACTTTTGAAGTTTTTAGCAAAATTTTCAAAAGTATTTGGCGAGTTTTTACTCGTTTGTTGAGACACCGAATTCACTTGGCGAGCTTCAATTTTGTCATTTTCTTTATTTTCCAAGTTTTTGGCTTCTTTTCTATTCATTGTCTTTTCCTTATCCTTAAGTCCTCATAACACCAATTTAAGGATTTAACATCAGAAATAGATATAACAAGATACCGAAGAAACTATTTGGTGAACTATAAGCGTCAAATGAGTCCAAACTCATGATTCTGAAGCTTTCACCTCTGAATAGCCTCCGAAGAGTGTCACACAAAAGCCTCATTTGTTTCCATTAAGATTAAGACGTCTGAATCTGAACACACATTTGAATATTAAGATATGCATTAACATTTACATGTGTATATCTGAATAAACATTTGAATATTAAGATATGCATTAACTTTTACATGTGTATATCTGAATAAACATCTGAATATTAAGATGTTGTCTCTGAATCTGAACATTGGATTAGTGAGACTGTTTGTTTTTAATATCTGAATGAACATATGATATTAAACGTTATTTCAATAAAATATTATAAAAACCTAATTTTAGTACAATAGCTTTTTTTTTTATAGAAAACAATATTTTGAACATTCTTATCATAACAAGGTAATATGATGTAACTATTAAAAATTTAACATTAAGTTACATCATTAATATGACTATTCTTTGCACTCAAAAACTTTGAGAATCTAACAATGTAAAATAGTTTATGTAGAATAATGATATAATGTATATGAAAATATTTTATTTTATAATGGACATTTGTTGTTGTTATCGATCAAATAATTAATACTTTCTTATTTTTAAGAATCGTGCTAAATATTATATCATGAAGTGTTTATCAATTCAAATATATTGATTAATTTATGAAAGTAATAGACGTATATTAAGTTACTAAGAATAAATGAAATTAAAACGGGTAGGCATGTAATTAACATTAATTAAATAATAAAAAATTGTGAGTTGTTGTGATGTAGTTGAATTAAGATAGGAGTCTTATTTTTTGGTCTGAATGGTGTTAAGAGTGTGTTACAGATCTGATTCATTCAGATATTTTTAGACCCATTAAGAGGCTTCTAAGAAAATAAAACTAACAAACTTAATAAACTGAATCTGAATAATTAAGATTCAGTCATAAAAAACAAACACACTAAATGAAACCAATCTAATTGATTAGGATTCAGACTCCCATAAGTGCAAACAAATGAGGCCTAAATTTCCAACCCAAATTTCTGTTTTATCTCAAAATATAGAGTTGAACAAACTTGTACCCACAACAAAATAGAGAGATGAACAAACTTGTACCCACAACAAAAAAGTTTTATTAGCTAGAGGTGTTGTTAATATTCTTATGATTAATTGTACAAACTGATTGTTTTTTTTATTTCTTCCTTTTACTTTTAGTTCTTTTTTAATGGATTTTTTTATTTTTCTTATTTTAAATAATTTTTTATTTTTAATATTTTAATATTTTCTATAATATTTTTTAATTTTATTAGTATTCTAAATTTTAAATTAAAGTATAATTCATTATTGTATGAGGTTATGGACTTGCATTTTCCTTTTCTTATAAATCATATTTATTTATTTTAGGTTGATATTTGACATAAGAATATTAAGTTGAATTTATTGTTTGAATTTAGAACTTACGTTATATTTTTCAATTTAATTTGTTTTAGAAGTATTGATTGAATATTTACATCCCAGACTATTTTTTTAGTTATCTTGATAGATTATCTGTTTGACAAATGTTTTTATAATTTTATGACATTATATTCATAATATTCATCTTTTTGTCAAACATACATTTCGTGACGTTTAGAGAAATTTTATACTTTAAGTTTTTATAATTAATTTAATTAAAATATACTTCCTTGAAAAATATAAACTAATTACTTTTATAATATTAGTTAAGAATATATGTTTATAAATCAATATATTTTCAAAAGATAAAATATATCTTAAATTTTTAATTTAGTATCATCTATAAAGGCTCTTATTTGTCTAATATAATTTTTAATTTTAGATAATTAAGTAATTTTTATTTTTAAAATTTAATTTTATCATGTGACTACACTTGTGCAACAAAACAAGACACTGATAATTACACTTTGGCAATAAAAACATGTCAATATTGTAGACACACAAATTTTATTGGATTTAATTCATACAAAATTTGGATTAAATCCATGTTTATTTTGGTTGGATGATGAATTTGGGACTTACAAATAAATAAGTCCATTTTTATTAAATTCAAGTCCAAGGTTCATTTCCCCTTAAGCCCAAACTCATGCCACGTGTCATACTGACTAGACATGAAAGACCAACAAGGGACACCACTGTCCAAATGAGGTGGTAGTCTCAGTCAAATACAAGAACGAATCACAATGTGTCAAGTGTCAAAATTACATCCTTTGGCCAATCACAAGCAACCTTGTCCACCCCTTACAACTATAAATAGGGGATGAACATGACATTCAAGAGAGGGGCGAAGAAGACTTCAACAAGCATTTTGCAAATGGAAAAAGCTACATCATCAACGACATAGATCTTCGAAGGAGTGATCAACGGAATCCTTTACGGAGATCAACTTGCAATGACAAAGCACTTCCCGACATTCTTGGAGATCAATTACGTCTCAAGGAGTTCTACATAAGCTACAACATCAACTACATAACTCTTCAAAGGATTGATCAAGGGAGTTCTTCCCGAAGATCAACTTGCAACGATGAAGCGCTTCCCGACGTTCTTGGAGATCAAATACTTCTCAAAGAAGTCTACATAAGCTACAACATCAACTACATAGCTCTTCAAAAGATTGATCAACAGAGTTCTTTCCAGAGATCAACTTGTAATGACGAAGCGCTTTTCGATATTTCTGGAGATCAAATACATCTCAGGGAGGTCTACATCATCCTACATTCGAGAAATACGCTACTGAAGGCCCTCGAATCCTGGAGAAACTTTGGAGAGAATAATCAAGAGAACAACGAATTGTGTTCACACAATTCATTAATAAAATTACGTTTTTCTTTTATTTATTTTGCTTGCAGTTAATTTTCAGCTACTACGAAAATTTGTTGCAAACAAATATAATTATTAGATTGTTTAATTACCTTATATTACTACCCAATTATCTGATGGCTTTCCAAACAGACCCTCAGGAATATTTAAATGGAATATGAATTATGTTTTAGTTGAAAATAAATTCAAATGCTAAAAATAATATAAATTTTGATTCTTCAATAATTAAATACTCCAGATTTGATGACCAGTCAACATTAAAAGAGATACAACTATAGTAGAAAAGATCAAATAAGAAGAGGTGGATTTTGAAGTTCGTTATGAACCTTATAACAAATATCTATAATGTAATCATTACTTGCTGAAAGTGTAGCATCTTCAATTTGTACATCTTGACAATTTTTGGTATAATCATCAGCAGTATTAACATCATCAATGGCTTTTGGGATATTGTATTCCTTAAGATCATTTATAGAAAAGCTCAAAAATTGTGGAACTTGACTATACCATTTTGAACAAATAGCTTTCTTCTCTGAAGTGGTATTTATTGGCTTTCCTCCATCAAGGTAGTTAAAAGTGGCTGTTGCATTGGCTTCTCCTAATTCAAGTAAGGATATAATTGAATCAATATCTATGTTTGCTTTGACTTGAAAAGAGAAAAACAAGAAAAGGGTGACAGCAACTAAAGTACTTCTTAGAAAAGACATTTTTATGTTGGTTCATTTGACAATTTCAAGAATATGATTGTTTATATAGATGCTTTTCATTAATATATTACCATAAGAAATATCTGGATTGTCAAGATTTTGACCATGACTTTTGACTAACTTAATAAAATTACCATAATAGTTTGGTCGAAAAGTTATTAATATAGTGTTTACTTAAATATTATGTTTTGACTTCTTTTAATTAATAGGAAAATGCAGAGCACTCTCCTAGACTATGACCAAAATTTCAGAGACACACCTTAATTAAACTAAGGTTCTATTACCCCTGAACTTGTTTATTTGTTATTTTTTTTTTTTTTTTGTAATTTTGTGCTCCACTGGGGCTTAAAGATACTTAAGATTATATTTAAAAGACAACAATAATGATAAATTTTAGGAATCACATAGTTTTAATATGAAACTATAATATATTACTCTTTAATTTGGAATTACATTAATCTCTTAAAAAGTTACACAAATCTAATACAAAATATGTAGCTCGAATACATTAAAGAGTATCTCAGATACATTATAAGATAAATCAGAAACATAATATGTAGGTCAATACATTAAAAACTACATCGGATATTGTTAAGATCCTTGATCTTCACCATGTGATGACCTTCATGATGAGAGAAGAGAAGAGAAGAAATATAATGTTTGAGTATATTCAACTTGTATTCAACAATCTGTACATATTGTATTTATACATTTCATTAACAACTCTAAAAAACTCTAACTACCTCTCTAACAATATAACTAACAAGATACAACTAACTAATTAATGGAAAATCTTTTTTTATTCAACATCCTCCCTCAAACTGATGATTTGATTACATCCTTCAAGCACAGTTTGGTCATTAAGTGTTCATGTTGTTGCCTGCCAAGACTCTTGGTTAATAGATCGGCCTGCTGTTCCTTAGTAGAAACATAATGAGTTTTGATAATACCTTGTATAATCTTGTCTCTCACAAAATGACAATCAATGTCAATGTGCTTAGTTTTTTCATGAAAAATGGGATTTGTTGCAATCTGAATAGCGGCTTTGCTATAACAATAGAGACATATTGGAACCTCAATACTGATTCCCAGCTCTTTATACAAACCAATCAACCAAGTTACTTCAGCCACAACAGAAGCCATACTTCTAAACTCTGCTTCAGCGAGCTTCTAGCTACTGCTTCTTGTTTCTTTGACTTCCAAGACACTATAGCATTGCCAAACTTCACTAAGTATCCTGTGACAGACCTTCTAGTCTGTAAACAACCACCCCTGTCAGAATCACAATATGCTACAAATTTTCCAGAACTGTCTGAGGGCATTAGAAGACCAAGACCTGGAGCATTTTTTATATATTTCACTACTCTTAAGGCAGCATTCATGTGAGATTGTTTGGGACTGTGCATGAATTGACTTAGTACTTGCACTACATATGCAATGTCAACTCTAGTCATAGTAAGATATAATAACTTTCCTACTAGCCGTTGATATTGAGTAGGATCAACAAGTAATATATCTTCATTTGTAGAACCTGCTTCCTTAGTTATAAAATCATCATAGTCAACTGATGTAAGTTTCAGATTTGTCTCCAAAGGTGTGTTAACTGGTTTAGTGCCACTCAATCCCAACTCACTAATTAGTTCCAATGCATACTTCCTTTGGCTCATCACTATTCCCTTTTGTGATCTCACAAATTCAATTCCAAGAAAGAGCTTCAATTCTCCAAGATCTTTCATTTTGAACTTTAGGTTTAAGTCATTCCTTGTTTGTAGAATCAGATCTGTACTGCTTCCTGTCACCAGCAAATCATCCACATAAACCAAAACAACTACTAGCTCTCCTTGAACTGTCTTGGTGAATAAAGAATAGTCAAAATGACTTTGTGAGAAGCCAAGTTATATCAATGCATCTGTGAGTTTCTTGTTCCATTGCCTAGGTGCCTGTTTGAGTCCATAAAGAGACTTATGTAATTTGCAGACAACATGCTTCCCCTCCTGGCTGGTTAAACCAGAAGGAACCTCCAAATACACTTCCTCCACTAAATCCCCTTGAAGAAAAGCATTATGAACATCCATCTGAAAAATAGACCAATGTTTAGCTGCTGCCACAGCCACAACTGACCTGACAGTAACCATCTTAGCAACTGGAGAGAAGGTCTCAGCGTAATCTAACCCCTCTTGTTGGCTATAACCTTTGCTACAAGTCGAGCCTTGTACTTTTCCACAGCTCCAAAAGATGTGTATTTAACTTTGAACACCCATTTACACACAATAGGTTTCTTTCCAGCTAGTAGTTCAACTAAACTCCAAGTGTGATTATCTTGTAATGCTTGAATTTCAGATTGCATAGCAGCAACCCAATTGGGATCTTTAATAGCCTCAGTATAAGAGGTAGGTTCTTTGATGACAGAATAAGATGCTAAAGCAGCTCTAAACACAGGTGATAAGTGATCATAACTAACCACATCAGATACTGGATAACAACAATTTGCACTTCCTTTGCTTGTGGAGACATAGTCATGCATCCAAATAGGAGGCTTAGTAGTCCTGGAAGATTTTCTAGTAACAGGTACTGCTGGAGATTGTAGTGCAGAAGATTCAGAAGCAGAAGCATCACCCATTGAAGAAACATCCATAGAAGGAACATATGCAGAAGAGGAAGGAGCAGGAACATTGAAGGATGACTGAGCATTATTCTCTATATAGGATGACTGAAGTTCATCTTCCTTCAGGGAAAACAAATGAGAAGGAGAAGTGGAAGTTGTCTTGAAAGGAAAAGAATCTTCCTGAAATAAGACATCCCTACTTGTCAAAAATACTTTGGACTCCAAATCATACATAGTATAACCCTTTTTTGACACTGAGTAACCAAGAAATACTGCAGGAATAGCCCTTGGAGAAAATTTGTCCACCTTTCTCACCTGATTTACATACTCCAAAAAGCCAAATACTTTCATGTGAGCTATAGAAGATGAGTGTCTATGAAGTCTCTCAAAAGGAGATTTATCTTGAATGATTGCAGAAGGCAGTCTATTAATTATGTATACAGCAGTGGTCACACAATAACCCCAAAATTTAAATGGTACACCAGCCTGAAATCTGATAGCTCTTGCTACTTCTAAAATGTGTCTATGTTTCCTCTCTGCCACCCCATTTTGTTGTGGAGTGTAAGAGCAAGAACTTTGATGAATAGTACCAAAAGACTTTAGCAATCCATTCATTTGTGAGTTAAAGAACTCACACCCATTATCAGTCCTAAGACACTTCACCACAGAAGAATAAAAAGTCTGAACCATAAGCAGAAATTCCTTAATCACAACAACAACATCAGCTTTAGAAGGTAGTAGAAACAACCAAGTATATCGAGAATAGTCATCAACAAGTGTAAGAAAGTATTTTTTTCCCATTATGAGTAGGAACTATATAAGGACCCCAAACATCACCATGAACTAATTGAAAACAACACTCAGATGTAGTAGTGCTTAATGGAAAAGACAGTCTAGTTTGTTTTGCTAAAGGACACACATTACAACTCTTGATACATTTGTCCCAATGTGTAGAAGTAGGACCAAACAACTTGCTTATAGTAACAGAAGAGGTGTGACCCAACCTCTTGTGCCAAAGATTCATACTCATACTATAGCTATCAGAACTTGTAGAAGACACTCCAAGTGATGAAGAACAGGCATTAGTAGCTGCAGCAGCAACATTTGCTGTAAATGCTTTCTTATGACCTGATTGGAACACATACAAGCCACTTTCTTCTTTACCAATCCCCTTCACCTTGCCACTTGAGAGATCCTGAAGAATACAAAAATCAGGATAGAATAATACAGCACACTGAAGCTCCTTTGGCAGTTGAGAAACAGACAACAAATTGTATTTGAACTCGGGAATATGCATGACATTGGTTATCTCTTGACCAGGAAAGAGACAGGATGATCCTGTGTGAGTAACATTGACTACATTACCAGTAGGCAAATGAACTTTTCCTAGACCATTCTTGTTTACTGTTGTAGTGTGGGATAACAGCTCAACAGAGCTAACCATATGGCTAGAAGCACCAGAATCCACTATCCACTTAACATCATCTGAAGTGATAGTAGTTTGAGGGATCATACCTGCTGTCAAGGCTACATGATCAGCTTCAGACTTTTCTGAATAAAGCATGGTTAAGATCTGTTTGTATTGTTGCTTAGTAAATTGAGGAATAGCACCAAATGCATCAGTAGAACCTTTAGACATGTGAGAAGATCCTGCAAAATTGGCAGATTGACCCCCAAACTGATTGCCAATATCACTAGGATTAGGATTGCCCTTATTAGTGTCATTGTCTTTGATATATGACTCTGTTTTCTTCTTGAATTTATAATCTGTAGGATATCCAATTAAGTTGTACCAAACTGCTTTGTGTGACATGTGAGATGACAATGATCACAGTAGAGATCACTTCTTCTGCTTCTGCCCTTGTAAGAGGAATTATTTTCCTGATAGTTAGTGTGTACACTCGAGTTGCTTTTACCACTAAACAAAGGTGTCCCTTCAGCAATTTCAGAGCTGTAAGAAGAAGAACCTAGAGATCTTCTACTTTCCTCAGAAATGATCATGGCATATGCCTTATTAATCGATGGAGTAGGAAGCATCATCATGATGTGATTTATAGACTGTGAGTAAGACTCATTTAAACCCATAAGAAATTGAAGAAGGCGTTGATACTCAAAGTGTTCCACATATTTCCTAGACTCAGCACAATTACATCCAGGACATGGCATCAATGCATCAAATTCTGCCCATAGTTCTCTTAGTTTTGAGAAATAGGTTGAAACAGAAGAAATTCCTTGGTTACGAGTAGAAATTTGTGAATGAAGGAAGAAGACTCGAGATCCATTAACCTTGTCAAATCGTTCTTGTAGATTTGTCCACACCTTATATGCACTTGTAGCATATACAATTCCACTAAGTAATTCAGTACATACATAATTCATAATCCATGAAAGGACTATAGCGTTACATTTCTCCCACAAATCATGAAGAGAAGCATCAAATTTCTCCTTAGGATATCGACCATCCACAAATCCTAACTTGCTTTTACCTAACAGACTAATTCGCATTGAACTACTCCATAATGCATAATTCTCATGCCTGTTAGTTTAATCGAAATTAGGGAACTACCTGGCGTATCATTGGGCTGAAGAAACAAAGGATGATATTGATCGATTGTTACCAACGTAGGTACAACTCTAGCTCCAATTTCCAAACATGCAGGTGAACTAGCATTCACCATTGTTGAGATGTCGAACAAGAGAAAAAAAACAGTAAAGAAATGAGATGAAACGTGAACCAGAAACAGAGAAGATCGAAGGAATATGAGATCAATTACTCAAGCTTTGATACCATGTTAAGATCGTTGATCTTCACCATGTGAGGACCTTCAAGATGAGAGAAGAGAAGAGAAGAGAAGAGAAGAGAAGAGAAGAGAGGAAATATAATGTTTGAGTATATTCAACTTGTATTCAACAATCTGTACATATTGTATTTATACATTTCATTAACAACTCTAACAAACTCTAACTACCTCTCTAACAATATAACTAACAAGATACAACTAACTAATTAAAAGAAAATATCTTTTTATTCAACAGATATAATATAAAATAAATCGAATACATAATATGTAGCTCAGATACATTAAAGAAATAAATAATCTTAAATATTTTTAGAAATAGAATGAGATATCTAAAATTAGGAAAATATAAAACATGTATTTCAGTAATTTTTTCTTATATTTATTTTTTGTTTCTCATACTACCTTATATTAAATAACTACATATGTACTTCTAATCTCCCATTCCTAAATACTCGTCGTCCTTACTAAAACTAAAAATTTCATAATACTTGTCATTTAAAAAATCATGACACAATTAGCTGTATTTTCCATATTTACCCTTAATCATTGTTACAGAGAGATATTAATATAGTGCAAAAGAGATAAGTATGACTAAATTGCCCTCCAGTTAATTTTTTATTTATGGGACATGCAAAGAAAAAAGTATGAAAAGTATTAATACAAGATGCTAAGGACACTTGTTTAGTACTACATCTGCAGCTAGACTAGGAGATACCCCAGTAGGGGAGCACAAAATATTACAAGGTTACTAATAGTACTAGTTGATTGAGCTTCATTTTCCAAGTGATGGGCCACCTTGTTACTTTCCCTAAAATTATGGTTGATAGGGGGATTCTGCAATTTCTTCAGCCACTTCAGGAAGAGAGGAGATAGTCATATAATGGATGAGAATTATCAGTTAGAAGAATAATTACCTCAATTGAATCTGTTTGGATTGCCAGTGGAATAAGATTGTGATGTGAGGCTAACTCAATGCCTTTTAGGAGTGCCAATAATTCCAGTGAAACTTTGAAGTTGCTGGTGGAATCCCATCTTCCAACTGCCAAGTTCGTCACGAAAGACACCCCTATTAGACCGACCAGATTTTGAAGCGAAAGAACCATCAATGTTGATTTTATAGTGACCAAGGGGAGGTGGAATCTAATGAACATGAACTGTGATCTTGTCCGAGGGGTGCGGAAGGATGGATGAGGTAGAGATCGAGTTTTTGAGGTTATGAAAAATATTATTATTATAGTTAAGCCAGATATGCCAAATTGCAAAAGGGAGAAACATTTCCCAACGAAGAGATTGATTAGTAAAGGTATGGTTGAGATTGTTAAGGTCTAGTAGCCAGTCAACATTGTGTTGAGTGTTGTTAGAAGAGGGAGCGGGGGGGGGGGGGGGGGGTTTCGAGATGTTCAGTTGTTTCTAGAAATTATGGGCAATAAAGCACTCAATGAAATTATATTAGGAGGTTTCTGTAGTGGCGTTATAGATTTTGTAGATGTTTGAAGGGATGATCTCGAGTTTGTAGCGGTAAAAAGCTGAAGGGATTCTATCGTGATAACATATCCAGAAGAAGAATTTGATCTTGGTAAGGTATTGAGCTTTGAGATCTGTTGATACCTAAATTTGACACTCATCCAAAAGGATTTAATTAACGAGTTTTTAATTTTTAAACGATTTGAAATAAGTAAATTTTATAAAATTCAAAATGTTTTTGATTTATTTTAAGTCATTCTCGTCTCTTTAGAATTTTTAGATAATATATATATTTTACATAATTATGTATACAATTAGTATATTTTATGAGTATTCCAAAATCGTCTAAAAAAGATTTTTGTATTGCTTAAACAAATTTATTTTTTCTATAATTAATATCTTACGTTTAGAGTCCTTAATTTATAATTGAGTTAGTTATTTTATTTTGTTAAAAATTAATAGGCTCGCTAATTAATTAATGACAAATCAATTTATTTAAATTTTAGTCGAATTTGCTAATCAACTCAACTCGATTACGTTCTAAATTCATTTGGCTAAATGAGATTCAATGACCAATTTGACAATTCAAAAATATTTTTTTTTACCCATTTTAGGGCAACTTTCACATATAGCAAACAAAAAATTCATATTGTATGCTATAGGAAACTTTGCATAATTGCGCTCCATAGCAAACATAAAACTGTATAATTTGCTATACATATACAATTGTATAATTCGCTGGCCTATTTCGCTACAATTGTATAATTTGTTTTGCATACAGTTGAATCGAATTAAAATGTATGTATATTGCATAATTATAAGTGTATAGCAAGAAGATATATGTTTTTCTCGCTTTATACAAAAAGAGAAACACAATATATACACTTCTGTTGTATAAAGCTAGAGAAAATTGTATTTCACTGCAATTGTATAATTCGCAATTGTATAATTCGTTGGCTTTTTTCTCTGCAATATTTGAAGTAAAATGTTTGTAAATTGTATAATTAAGTGTATAACACGAAGATATACATTTTTGCATGTGTATATATACAATTTTCTCTCGCTTTATACAAAACAGAAACAAAATTATACATTTCTGTGTATAAAGCGAGAGAGGCGAGCGAGAATGGAGAGTGGCGAGCGAGATTTTTGGGAGAGAGACGCTGGCAAATTTTAGCTAATGTTTGCTATGGAGCACAATTAAATCAAACCCTAACTATTCCATTAAATTTAGGTTATTAGTTTATACAATTTCCCCCCATTTTAAGACCAGAATTGGGCCTGCTTTTGCAGCCCAATTTCCTGTCATCGCAGCCCACCTACAAACTCCTAAGCCATTTCCCTTTTCTTTTTTTTTTTTTTTAATTTTCAACCCAACTTTTCCTTACACCCGACCCAGTCCATTCCATTTAAACCCGACCTAACCCCATTCCATCAAAACCCGACCTGACGTCTCCCTCTCCACCCACGCGAGGTCAGTCACCAAAGAAACCAGAAGCGTCGCAGCGATGCCCATCGCACGTTATGTTTCCTCCTCAATTTCCCTTTCTCCTTTCTGTGACTTCTTGTCGTCTTCCCCCAACGTCTCTCTCACCAGTACTATCGTAGCAGCACCAGACCCGTCTTCTGTCCTTGCTACTTGGAGATGGTGCCACGTGGCACAACAAGGACGTAGGAATCAATCGAAGGCGTCGATTCCTTCCCTTCCCTTTCTGGAATGAAGTTGAAACATCAGAAAAGGATGTTTGTTCAAATTGGTGATAGATTTCTAAATGTTGAATTTCATGGGCCAAGGATGATCCGAATTTTTCAGCTTTCCACCATATCCATAAACCCTAAAGCTTCCCCTATATAATATATTTATCTGTTCACAACAAGGGAGGAGGCGATCTTGGGAGGAAAAGATTTTTAAGTTAAGTTTTAGTCTTCGGGGAATTTCTTGCTCTAGAAAAATAGAAAGATTTTGGGTGAGAGGAAATTCTTTTTCGTAAAACTAGTTGAAGGAAAACAAAAAAGAAAAATACATTAAAAACCCACCAGCAGCCGGCGATCGAAAAATGGATGGCGGCAATATTCTAGAAATGATCGGAGTGGAGATCATCGAAGTAATGCTCCAATATCCATCTTCATGTTGTTGTTACTGTGAAGGTTGGAGGAGGAAAGAAAAATAGTGATGGTGTGCATCTGAGATGAAGACGGGTGAGGAAGAAAGTATATGTGATTTCGCCGACAAAAATGACGATGACTTGGCGGAGTTGACTTTCATTTGGTTGTGAAATAGTAAAAATAAGGAGAAATAGAAATGCCAATAATAAATTAAAATGTTATTATTTTATATTTTATAAAATAATTTTGGTTAATAATTTTTAAAATAGTTATTAAATGATTATGACGTGGCATTAATATATCTAATGTGGATATGACATGTAAATTATATAAAGGAGAGTGGACTACACATATAATTGTAAGGACTCAAAAGTCTCATTTTAATTGAGTTTAATGGTCTAAATGACAAAGAAATAAATAGAAGAGTTCAAAATACAAACTGATACAAATATAAAGGTTCACCAAACCATTTTTCCTTTTAAAAAATCAAATATAACTTCAATTTGTATCTTGAAATTTGAGCAAGTGTATGAGGTTTAAATTAATGCACTCTTTTACATTTTTCAGTTGATGGACGTCTTGAAAATATACACCTATAATAATATAAGTAGAGTACCTATTCATTATAAAGATAGTGTTTTAACTGTTAAGTATGAATAAAGAGTTGCATTAAAAAAAATATTTTTGATTAAAAATCAAGTTAATCTAGGATTATAATCCTAAGACATTCTAATACTCTCCATTTGTTCAAGCATTTGATGGACGTAGCAATTACCACGTGGAACTAATCAAATTGCTTAAACTGACTTAATACAAACATGAACATTGTGGTCGCTTTGGCCTCACTTGCTAGCACCCTCAGTTTTTTATTTCCTTTTTGGACACTTATTTATTTATATGTAAGAGCCATTAAAATGGGATTAGCTCATGAGATCGGTTCAACTCAATTCTTTATTAAAGTAGGGTTTTGATACAATTATTAGACACGATTTAGTTATATGTAGACATTTCACCAACATGAGTTGTGGTGCACTGGTGGAAGTTCTTCACCCTTAACCAGAGGTTTCGAATTCGAGCCCTAGGTATGGAAACAATTCTGTTGGGAGCGCCACCCCGAATGGGCCCTGCAATGCGCAATTGATTTAATTAAGCGATTAAAACGAGGCGACGTCTTGTGGGGATTCGAATTCATTAATCCTAAAACTAACGACAATTAACGACAGGTAAAAAAAACAGTAAAGTAAAAGAGAGGAAGAGAGAGAATTGGGTCCAAATTCTATTTATGTCCGCCTGGACCGGTATTTGGACCCAATTCATTTTGTACATGCACTAGACTAATCATACAACAATAAGTAATAAATACAGAAAAGAAACTATAAAAGGGCTTAGGCCCAAAGATAACAAAATACGACACTCTAAAAAGTTGGACTCTTGAGTTCAATTTCTTCAGCTTCTTGATTTGTCTGAATCCTTTCAAATCGAGACCTATGCGTCTTTTTTATGGGGGCTTGACTTCAATAAAGAATATTTGGGACCCTCGTGGTCCCCTTTTGAAATGCGAGGGAGTATATATGGTGTCCGATAGACTCAATCAAGAGAGTTGATGCAAGAAAAGACTATAAAGGTTAAGATAAAGAATAATACATATACAAACCTACTTAGTAACAGATGAAATCAATATAAGAAACTACCATTTCGAAGTTAGCACGTTCAAAATCCAAACACACTAAAAGACTCTTTGACATGAGTACATAATCAAAAGAAAAATAAACTAAAATTTGACAAGTGCTGAAACAGTAACGATATTCCCATATACCGATGGGAACCAAAATGAGACACTTTCACAAACTGGTCACTTAAACATATGCTTGAAAGAAAACAAAGACATAACAAAGACATTTTACTTAAACTGATCATACAGACCATCTTCTTTTCTTTTTAGGATGAAGACACCATTCCAAGTAGTAGTTTAAATCGAAAACAAAATCAACTAAGCAACCTAGAATTCTACAGTAATAAGACACTTGGCAAATTTTAAATACCCATCAAAGTTGGCAAAATATTTTAATACTAGTGACAAGAAATAGATAGACAAGCCAACTGGAAAGATAATAACTTCCTTGTTTTTTGAACAATGGCTTGACATTTTTCAAAAAATAAAAAGAAACAAAAATCACTCTAATGACAAGATCAAACGAAACCAGACATATTCAAAGCAAAGGTTACCGACTCAACAATATCTTAAATTCCCATCTTAAGATAGAGTGATACAATAGCAATAAGGAACTTCTAAGTCAAGCAGATAAATCAATGATTTAAGCATTTTGATTTTATTCATGTGGGGTTTTAAAAAGGTATGAATGGAAAATGAAGAGTTGCGATTTTTATAAAGAGTTGTGACTTTTATGAAACGTGACGAACTTTCTGAAAGATTGTGATTTTTCCAAAGGTTTGTGACATTTTCCGGTAAGGCAATAAGAACCTTTTTGCACCACCCTTTGTTTTTCTATAAATTGAAGGATTTCCTCTCATTTTAAAAATAAAATTCATGGGCTTCTTTTTCAACTACTAAATCTAGTATTGTAAGCGTACTTTACTGTCGTTGAGTGGTTCGCTGACACCGGAGTTCTTGGTATCTATACTTTGGTGATTGTGATCATTTTACCTTGGGAGGTCATATTCTAAATCAAACCTCGAATACTAGAGGGGAATAATTTCCTTAAGGGGACACTGTGAGTTCAGTGGACTTGATCTTTTTTCTATTTAAAATTTTCCAGATTCTGGTACGTGTTTTACAAATTTTAGATTTGTAAATTAATTTCAGTTCTTCTATTCTTTTGTTCCTCACTGGTTCATTAAACTTTGTAACTTCGTATTTCTGTAAAGTTTGTCGAAATCTGTAAGATTCTTTAGACACATATTAACAACAATTATTCTGTAAGAAAAAAATTTCGTATATTTTTTTTAAAATCTATTTCTGATTCTAGTTTCGCTACTAGCTTTAATTTTTAGTTGTGAAAATGTTCTTAAACTTTGTTGTCTTACAAAGATATTAAAAGTTTTGTTCTATGTGTGTTTGAATACAAGATGAACAACAACTCCCTGCATACTTAAACAAGCTTTAAGCTATATTCTAAATTTTACACTAAAACCTTAGACAAAAACATGAATAATGAAACATCTAAGAAAACATGCGTGAATTATGAACAAAGTTTTAAGCAGGGAACCAATCCAATCACCTGCTTGATTCTGACTAAAATAATCATCAGTGGATTCTCATACTAACAGACAAGTTTGTTTAAAAAAATCGATTCAATAAGCTCCTTACAGTTCAAAAAACAATATACAAAAATGAATAGTTATAAACAATATACGCTGAGGTGCTGAGTTTCTTTCTTTTGCGCGTGAATCGCTACCATCCGCTTTTGGAATGTTGGGCTCTTAGGGCTGACTCGGGTCAAAAAGAGGTGTGGGCTTCTTTAGAATTACCGGAAGAAGAAGGATTTGGGCTGGCAGGAAATTCGTCCGGAAGGAAGTACAATTTGGGCAACTTTCATATATAGCAAATAAAAAATTATATTTGTATGCTATAACAAAGTTTGTATAATTACGCTACATAGCAAACATATAAACTGTATAATACGCTATACATATACAGTTGAAACAAATTGTATAAAACGAAGTGTATAAAACAAGAAAGAAAAAGACACTTGGCAGAAAACTGTATAAAACGAAGTGTATAAAACAAATTGTATTATTATAAGTGTATAGAACGATTATATACAATTTGAATTTGTATAAAATGAGAAAGAGAGAAAAAACAAAAGAGACTTGACAAGGAATATACAATTGAATCAAATTTTATAAAACGAGAAAGAGAGAAATTAGATACAATTTGAAAATTGTATAAAATGAGAAAGAGAGAAATACAAAAGAAACTGGGCAGGAGAGTATTTTTATTGTATAATTATAAGTGTATAGGACGAAAATATATATACTTGCATGTGTGTATACAATTTTCTCACGCTTTATACAAACAGAAACGCAATTTATACATTTCGCTTCTGTTTGTATTAGTGAGAAAGGCGAGGGTGGTGAGCGAGATTTGGGAGAGTGGCGAGCGAGATCTGGAAGAGGGGAGAGAGGGGAACAAAAATATATGTATTTATACAAGTTCCTCTACTTTATACAATTAGAAACAATTTTTATACACTTGTATTTGTATAAAAAGTGAGGAAGCGAGCGAGAGATTGAAGGAGAGTGGCGAGCGAGATATTTGGGAGAGAGGCGCCTGACAATTTTTTTGCAAACGTTTGGTATGGAACACAATTAAATTAAACTCTAGCTACTCCATTTATTTTAGATTATTAGTTTGATATTATATACAATTTTCAATCAACAAATGCCCCAAATTGGTTTCCCAATTGAGAGAGGGATTAGATTTTTGAATTAAGGATTTGGCCCATGGATTGCAATTTTGGCCTAATGAATTTTAAATTTTTTAACCAAAATGAATTGATTAGGAAATTCGGCTAAAACTTAAATACGTTAAATCGTCATCAATTAATTAACGAGCTTCTTCACTATAACGAGATGAGATAATTAATTTAGTAATAAGTAAGGAATCAAAATATAAGATACTAATTTTGACAAATTAATTTGATAAAGTGTTAAGTAAAACTAAAATATTTTAAGACGAATTTCGAATATTTTATAAAATAAATTTAATTATATAAAGACATATAAAATATATATATATTATTCAAATATTATAAAAATCGACTACAGCTATTTTGAAATGACTTAAGAAATATTTTAAGATTTTGTGAAGTCAATTATTTCAACTTGTTGACATTTGAGAAACTCGATAATTAATTAATATCATGGAGGTCTAATATTTGGTGTCAACGGATACTATACTTAGTAGACATTTGACCATGTGAAATCATATAATGATACGAAATCGTTAAATGAAATCAACGTTTGAACATACAATCTTACGCTAATTGATTTTATCTCATAATTTTATATCATGAGATAAAATTTTATACTCTCCAAATATCATGATATTGGAATTGGCTCCGCCCCTGTACATATAAGTGATAATTAATGCTACCCTTTAGATCCAACCTTGTCCTACGTGTGGATATGGATGACAATGGGGGGTGGTGTGGGTTTAAGGCTACTCGGGGCGGGGTGGGTTTAAGATTGTGCGGGGCGGGTGAAAGTGGGTTCTTTTTAAATTAATGTGCCGCGGAGCAGGTTGCGGGTATATGTGATTTCACGTGGGTTCAAACTTAATTTTAACTTTTTACATGTTATAAAAGTGATATAACATTATCTATTAAAATAACTTTTAGACTTAAACTATTTTGAATGACTGAGAAAGAAGAAGAAATTATCTCACTTCTTGTATTTAATATTTTGTTATTACATCAAATGTAACCAATTCAAATCCATCAAAAAAAAAATGTTGCTGGCAAATTAAAAGAGTTATAAAACATTATAATGTTAAAATAATGTCATAACATGTTAATGTTAGCGATTAACAACTAATAAATTTTAATTTATTGAAATGTTTGAAATGTTTTTTTACAAAATATGTGAAATGGTACTGGACAAAGCGAATTTTTGCAGGGTAGACAGAGCGGGTTAAAAACAATAAAAAATGTTATGTAAAGCTAAGCAGGACGGGTTGAGATCTTAGCGAATTTAAGCAGGTTTGGCCCGCAACCGCCCCGCTCCATTGCCTTCCCTACGTGTGGGCTGCTGGCAAATGTCAAATTTGGCGTCGCAAGAAAATAACAAATCAATATGTCACCAACTTTCTGTATTTTCAATCCCTCACAAGAGTCTCGTGGATAGACTTTTGATTATGATTGATAAGCCAAAGTCAAAATTTTGAGTTATAACATATGATTTTGGGTTTTATTTTTATCATTTAAACTTAAAAACAACACTCTTTTTAATTTATTTAAATACTCCATAAACTATTTAAAAGTAAATCTCTCCTTCCCTTTTATCCACTTAAACTCTTCTCCAATCAATCCATCAATCATCTCCATGACTAATCCCAACAATTCACAGTATTCCCTTCTCCTTCTGCTTGCTGCCGTACTGACACTAGTCTATGTGGCAAGCGCCTCTGAGGCAGTGAGCAGATTAGATCTACAAAAGATCACGAGAGAAGAGAGAAATTATATGAAAAAGAAAGTGATTGACATTAGCCACAAGTATGTTCCTGATCTGCCTGCTTATGATTCCAAAAGTGGACTTGGAAACTATATAAAACTTAAGACTAGCATTAAGTTGGGTGATCTGTATAATTTTTCTGTTTTTAAACTTACTACTCATTCTGGTACACACGTTGATGCTCCTGGACATTTCAATGAGACATTATTCGAGTCGGGTTACGATGTTGTTTCACTTCATCTCCAAACTTTGAATGGTAATGTTTCTCCTATGGATTTATTGTTATTTTTCTATAAATTTCTTGTATGTTTGGAGCTTTGTCAAGTCGAAGTACGCTGAAAAAGTATTTTTTCCCTAAATAAGATGTTTTGGAGCTCGTAAAGAGTTGATAGGTATCTTGTTTTAATATTCTTTCTGTCCATCTTTTACTTGCCCACTACATTATTTTGAAATGTTCAACAATATTTACTCAATTTATAAGATTAATGAATAATTTATCATGTTAGTACTTATTCTAACCTTGCTATTAGATACTATTCATTTTCAATTTTAACTGACTTATATTTAATAAGGGCGATTAGGTAAAATTACATCTCTCTATCATGTACTTTTCAGTCAATTGTGGACATCTACTGATGGAGTATTTGCATAGTATCTTACCACTTTAGTGTTGTTATTTTTCTTGGTATTCTTTTAGTTGCTTTGTATTGTGCTAGTGTGTAGTCATATTTTTTCCCTATTTTTTAAGTTGTCTTTAGGTAACAGTTTCTTACCTACAATGGTAGGGCTAAGATAATGGAATTACACTGGGTATATTATTGGTCCAAATTCGTCATACTAAATACACTTGCTCTTTGCTACAATTTAGCTGTAAATAGGCATATTTTTGGTGTGAATACAGGTCCAGTTCTTGTAGTAGATACTCCACGGAACAAGAATATTACAGGTGTGATATCCTGCCTGCCTACTTAATTATTTTCTTGTAAATTCGCTTGATCTGTCTCCCTAAATACTATTTTTCACCATGTTCATCAGTTGAAGTTATGAGGTCATTGAACATACCTCGAGGAGTGAAACGTGTTCTTTTTCGAACATCAAACACAGACAGGTACTTATTTGATTTTTCGTCCATTCACTTGTTAAAAGCCAACGCATATAAGTTGTTTGATCGTTTGGTGTTGAATAATGAACATAAACAGGAGGCTGATGTACAAGAAAGAATATGATTCGTCGTATTCTGCATTCACCTCAGACGGAGCAGAGTATTTGGCCCAGAATACTGACATCAAACTCGTTGGTGTTGATTACTTATCTGTTGCCATTAGTCCCAAGGATGAGCTCCTTAAAGTTCATCAACATCTTCTTAATTCTAAAGTAAGTATAACATCCATTTTCATAATTACAACATAGCAAGCTTAATCTATAATTTCGTATTCAGTTAAGGATTCTCTGTTAATAAATGTATCAGGATATTATTCCAGTGGAAGGTCTCAACCTCGATGATGCAGTCCCAGGAGTTTATACAATTCACTGTCTACCGTTGAGGCTGGTTCATGGAGATGGTTCACCTACCAGGTGCATCCTCTTCCAGTAATAATGTAAAGACAACTGTGATACTTTTCATGAATAAAATAATACGTTACGTTGTGTGAATACAAAATTTTCAAGAGGAATTTAAATTCCTTTAGCTTGTCTACCCATGAGATTATGCAAATTTTGTTCTGGGTACTAATAAAAATGAATATTGAGATCGTACTGATGTTTATTCACATTATTACATGGTGTTAGCGAACAAACAAGTAGAAGATTATAATTGAAAATAAAATGAAGAAACGCGCGGATATTTCGTTCTCTTTAAGAAGATTCAATCTCACTGCATCAAATGTTTTCACCGGTCCAGCAGTAATCTTATTTGATTTGTCCCCTCCAGGATACAAAAGTCTTCACAAAGTGTAACTCATACAACTCTGGATAAGAGTTGAGTCCAAAGCTCCACAAATAAGAATATCTCCCTTCAACTAAATAAGAACTCTATTTTTTTGACTAACTCTTATATTCTATATTTTTCTTGTATGTTATGTGTGTCAACAAACCAAAGAAATATCACCACAATTTATACTAGAAGAAATCTTCCTAGTAATGAATAAAAAGATAATGGTGTAATAAATAGTGAAAATAAATGATCTAGAGATTACATATGTTAAAAAAAAAAAAAAAAAGATTAACAAATGAGATAATGGAAAAATAATATGGAGAAGTAATGGTCATAGTTTACAACCACTCATTCTGCCAAGAAACCCAACGTTCAAATGTAATTGATGTATTCTTCAACGGTCAAACTGTTAGCATAATTCAATGTGCAAAGTAATGCACCAAAAAATAAGAGTAATAAGACATTACATTTTCCTTCATTCTGTCTTAGTGGCAAACGGTCACAATAAAAGCATTGTCAATGTCCCAAAGCAATGTGGATTTTATAATATTAAAATATTCACACATTAACAATTTTCCACTCGTATTAATATTAGACAAGAGAGTATATCAGCTGAAGAAACAATACTATGCATAATGAAGGTGTGTTTTGCAATGAATCTCCATTTAGTGAAACAATAATTTTTATTTCAGAATCGTAGTGGTCTCAAACTTGAACTATGATTGCTCAAAGAAATAAAATATCACTACTCACACATAATAATCAAGGTATTGATATGATCTTTAAAATTCAGCATGTTATGGATATGTGCTATCTCAGTTTCATGAGTGCTTTTGAGAATTAGTCAAATTCTCATAGGAAGCGACCTACTTCCACACATCACATAGGTGAAATCTATCGAGAGTACTCCTGTAAGCTTAACACTCCACCCATATGAGCTACATATATTCATTAAGAGTCTTATCAACTCAACCTTTACAAACTACGGGAAACAATGCACTCACATCATATGGAGGGGATAAAAAGATAGTGCATTTTTTCACAATAAGTCATCATATGATTAGTTTTTCCTTTTAAACCTTGTTATATGATATCTAGATCCCATGTTGGGTTTCCTCGTTTATGACTTAAGGATTTGTAGGCTTCAATCTCATCACCCCTCGATGTGCTTCAGACATTTTCTCTTGTCAAGACCTAAGTAAGAGGATCTGCAAGATTATCACAAGATTTGACATAATCAACATTAATGGTACCATTTGTCAATACAATCTTAAATTACTGTGTTTACTCCTTAAAGGTCTGGATTTACCGTTGTAATAACGATTTTAAATTCTACCAATTGTTGCAGTGTTACCACAATGTACTAAAATAGGAGGAATTGATTTTTCAAAATAAGGTATTTGAAATAATGAATCTCTTAACCAAGTTACTTCCTCATTGGCTGAAGCTAAAACAATTAGTTCAGCCTCCATGGTAGAGTTAGCAATTATAATTTTCTTTTTTGATCTCCAACAAATAGCACCACCACCTAAAGTCAAGACATAACCAGTGGTAGAACAGGAATCACCTGATAAAGTGTTCCAATCTGCATTACAAAAGCCTTCAAGTACAATAAGATATTTGGGAAAATACCCAAGTACCCCCTCAACCTATGCCCGAAATTCCAGAGACACACTTATACTATACTAAGGTCCTATTACCCCCCTGAACTTATTTTATATGTAATTTTCTACCCCTTTTTAGCCTACGTGGCACTAGTTCGAAAAAAAAGTCAACCATCGTTGGGCCCACAAGATAGTGCCACGTAAGCTAAAAAGGGGTAAAAAATTATTAATAAAATAAGTTCAGGGAGGTAATAGGACCTTAGTATAGTATAAGTGTGTCTCTGAGATTTCGAGCATAGGTTGAGGGGGTACTTGGGCATTATCCCAAGATATTTTTATAGAACAAACCACAATTTTTCTTTCCAATTAAATATCTCATAACTCTTGTTACAACATGCCAATGTTCATTACCTGACTTGCTTCTAAACCTGTCAAGTACTCCTACTGCAAATGCAATATCAGACCTAGTGCAATCAATCACATATCTCAAACTTCCGTTTATAACGGCATATTCCTTTTGATTTATTACATCATTTTTACTTTCAACAGGTAAATGAACACTTTAATCAAAAGGAGTTTATTTTTTCAAAATTTTCTCTACATAATGTGACTGGTCAAGGAAAAATTCCTCACATGTTCTTGTTATTTTTATTCCAAGAATAAAATTTATCTCACCAAGATCTTTCATATGAAAATGACTTCTAAGAACATTTTTAGCTCCATCAGTAACATTCATGTTAGAGCCAAAAATCAACAAATCATCAACATATAGACAAATAATCACATGTAAATTATTCCAAGACTTAAGATATATGCACTTATCACACTCTTTAAAATCATTTTCAATTATGAAGGATTCAAACTTTTCATGCCATTGCTTTGGTGTCTGTTTCAAGCTATACAAGAACTTCGTAAGTTTACATACTTTGCTTTCTTGACCTGCTTCAATAAAAGACTCGGGTTGTTCCACATAAAATTTTCTCATTAGGTCTCCATTTAAAAAAGTTTTACATCCATTTAATGAACTTGCAAATAAAAAATTGTGGTCATACCAATTAAAAGTCTTATGGATGTAATTCTTGTTACCGGAGAAAAAATATAAAAAAAATCTAGGCCTTCTAGTTGTTTAAAATATTTTGCAACTAGCCTAGCCTTGTATTTATCAATAGAACCATTCAATTCCAACTTTTTCCTTAAGATCGATTTGCAATAAATTATTTTACAACTCGGTGGTAAATTAACTAATTTTCAAGTTTTATTAGAAAATAGTGATTCCATTTCATCATTCATAGCTTCTTTTTAAAAAAATTAAGTCATGTAAAGATAATGCTTCTTTCAATGTTAGAGGATCATCTTTAACATTAAACACATAAAAATTAGAATCAAAAACTCTTTTTTAGTATAGCAAAATTAGTAGCTAAAGTTGCACTGAAGGAGAGAGCTCTCCGAGATGACCAACAAACATGACAAATATCAACAACGAAAGTACTACATAAAACCCACAACAACCAAAGGTCCTGCTAATTCCAATTGCTTCTTTAGCTCTTTAATAGTCTCATACATATCACATCATCCCTTGATGCCATTTTCAGGATTCTTTTCATTAATGTTGGAAAGAACAGG
This sequence comes from Solanum corneliomulleri, assembly GCA_027704805.1. NCBI lineage: Eukaryota > Viridiplantae > Streptophyta > Magnoliopsida > Solanales > Solanaceae > Solanum > Solanum corneliomulleri. Next base: position 45,949 of record JAKWIY010000215.1, read on the forward strand.
AAAACGAAGGAGTTCCAAGTTTTTTTCATTGATCAGAGTTTTATTTTATCACCACAAATTATGGCAAGAACTAATTATGACAATAACAAATCTGAGTCAAATTATGAAGGTTAATATAAGTATTTGATTTCAAGATTGAGTTATATATGTCCATATTAATATCCATGTAATTGTCTTGATAAAATGATTTGGTCCAAGGCAATATCCTATAAATACAAGTTACCTTTGAAAGGAAAAAAAGGAATGAAGAAAATTGATGCATTTAGATTAACAGATAAACAATCATGGTTTATATTTTCTCATTAACCATAAATTATAAGAGTCAAAATTCTCTTTAACAACTCGTTGCGCCTTTGCTACAGCGAATCTTTTCAACGAATTTAGTTTTACTTTTTTACCGTTCTCTTCATTAAATAAGCACAAAGAACAATTCCGAAAGAAACGTACAAAATTTTCAAAAGCAATATTCAATAATGGGTTAGTGCAATTGAAAGACGAAAAAGCTTGGTAATGGGTTAGCGGAATACACGTGTAAGCAATAGTCCAAGGCAAAAGTACCACTCACATACATTTGT
>JAKWIY010000216.1:0-41986 GCA_027704805.1 Solanum corneliomulleri
AATGAAATCATGTAAATACTCTTACTGAACTAGAGTTGTCAAAATTGGGTTGATCCAACACAATCCAATCATAACGGAGTAAAGAGTTAATTAGGTTAGGACAGACTGACCCTTTCAATTTAAGGGCTTATAAAATAGCAGCCCAACCCAATCCTAAGCAGGCCATGAATTGACTATTTAACCAAAAAATGGACAACATCCCTTTTAGAAAAGTACCAAACTTGATGTCTGATAAACACGACATCAATACATACATAAATTCATCCAAGGATTACACATATTTTAGTGAATACTTACAAAACAAAAACATAATAGCCAAGATACAATATTCATAAGATTTATCCAAGCAAAAAACATTAAATTATTATTATTTTCATAAACAAGACAATAAAGGAAAATAAAAAATTAAGCGTAAAAAAAAATTAGTATATGTCAAAGATACATAGTTATATATTATCATGGACTAATGGGCTTTGGATAATAACAAAATTTAATGAGCTAATGACAGTAAAATGTAATGATATGCAACAAAGTTAGACTTGATTTTATATTGCTACTTTAAAAATATTAATTGACAAAATGTTGACAAATAAAACATTATTAAAATATATATCATAAATATATTTATTGGCTCATGAGGCTTGCAAGCCAAATGAAGTTGAGCTAAAAAAATCTCATTTTAAATTGGTCAAAAAAATTAAGTTTAACCTCACATAATTCAATTTAATTCAAGAGTTGAATTGAGTTGGCTTAGCGGGCCAAGATTATAATTTGCACGTAAAGGATTATAATATATATAATATATCTTTTTTACTTTATTATATTTATATGAATTTTGATTCGCCTAAATATAACAATAAAAATTGCTTGGCACGTTGAGATTTTAGATTACAAAGGGAGAAAAAGATGATAAGTATTGGGGTGACAATTATGAATAACTATGGTATTTTGTTTCAATCCTTTAATATGTCAATTTAATTTGTTAGGAAGGCCCATCACCGCTAAAGCACTATTATTATGAATAACTATGGTATTATGGAATTAGCTTTCACACAATGTATCCAAAAAAATTGATTGTTTGGTATTTCTAATTGGATTGTAAATAATGTGTTAGTGAAAAAACTTACAAAATAAAATTGCATATTACAACTGAAAATAAATGAAGAAATTAATCTCTTCAGGCTGAGGCGCGGATATCTCGCTCTCAGCCTGAAGAGATTAATTTCTTCATTTTATTTTCAGTTGTAATATTGCAATTTTACTATTTTGTAAGTTTTTTCACTAACAATTTTAAGGAGATTCAAGCCTACTGCAGCAAATGTTTTCACCGGTCCAGCAGTAGTACTCTTTGACTTGTCCCCTCCAGGATACAACAGCCTTCACAAAGTATAACTCAACAACTCTGGACAAGAGTTGAGTCCAAAGCTCCACAAAAAGAACACCTCCCTTCAACTAATAAGAACTCTCTTTTAGACTAACTCTTCCACTCTTTGTTTTCTCTTATCAATTGTGTGTATCAAACCAAATGAAGACCACCACTATTTATACTACAAGAAGTCTTCCTAGCAATGAATAGGAAGATAATGGAGGTAGTAAATAGTGAAGATAATGGCCTTAGGAGTTACATAGGTTACAATGGGAGTTACATAGGTTACATAAGTTACAATGGGAGTTACATATGTTATATATGTTACAAAGGGAGTTACATATGTTACATAGGTTCAAAAGGAGTAATGAAGGTATTAAGAATGAAATAAAGTGATGGACAACCAATGCTAATGGATGATGTAGAAGTCATCCATTCAAATGTTCATTCTTATAACTCCAAAATAAAGCAATTTAATATTTTAAATATTAATATTAAAATGCTAATAACCTAACATAATGTTCTCGTATCATTTAACTTAAAATATTAATCTTCAAAAGGCCAAAGCTTGAAAAACTCAAACCTATTTTTATTAATGTGTGTCATGTGAAATATAACACGTGTTTTATAGTGAGATATCATGATTTAACATGATTTGAAGTTTTATAAATATTTTTTATTTTGATATGGTCTTTATTTTATTTTTTGTTCGCATAAAAGAATCATTTTGAAAATGTTGAACCAAATAAATCAAAGGTGAAAAAATTCGAACTGAATTAATTTAATTCATGTTCGATACATACTTTTTCAACAATGAAAATCAAAAAATATCAAATCAAATCAAAAAGTAAAGTTTTAACTTAAGTTGACAACTCATATGAACAAATTCCCTTTTTCACCAAATCTATAAAGGAAAACAAAGATATAACTCAAACATTCTTTCTCAATTTCTTTAAATAACAATTCACTATTATGATCCTCATATATTTTTTGAATTTTAAACCTATTTCTATATAAAATCACTTCTATAACTTCTCCATAATTTTCTCTACTTTTAAGAAAAATACAAAAGTTGAAACAAAAATTAAAATACCAAATTCTTTTTTTTTATTATATATAGAAGAAAAGAATACAAAGAATACAACATATGTACTCTAATAAGACAACAAACAAATAAAACATATACCTAAAACTTCTCTATTATCTGCAATCTAGTACATTATTTCAAATTCACGTTAGCATAAAACGTACGTTCATTTTGTAACAACAGAGCTCGAACCCAAAATATCCGATTAAGCAAAAAGCTATTCATTCGCATAACGAGAACCTAAACAAACCATCCAGTAGTATTTGGAACCGTATTTGAACCATTTGGTGAAGAAGATTCGAATAAATCTTGGAAGCAATAACTATCAATAGATTCAAACCCATCAAGCATTAACCTATCCAAAAACCCATTATCCGACCCGGTTCTAATATCCAACAACCCATTACCCGACCCACCATTGATATCCACTCCCACATCCTTTTCATTTTCAATCGCCGGCGCCGTTTCTACCGCCGGCATATGTCCTTCGAACAACGCCATGTGACCGAACAATTTGTCCTTCCGGGAAAAGCTCGTACCACAAGAACACTTCCATTTCGTCTCTCCACAGTGCTTCAAATGGCTTTTCAAATCTGCGAGTACGGAGAAACTTTTTTTGTTACAACGAGTGCATGAGTACATTTTGGGACAGTGACTTCTCTTGAAGTGATTCTTCACGCAAATCGCCGATTTCAATGGCCGAAATTTGTTATGCGTCTTGTTGCGGGTACAACCGATGAAAGGACATGAAAATCTCCTTCGTTTATTCGAATTCGATGAATCGATGCATTTTTCAGGTTTTGCTAATGCTTCTGGTGTTTTGTACTGATTTCCATGAGCTCTCATATGCATCCGTAAATTCGCATCTCGTTTGAATCCTTTTCCGCAGAAATCACAAAAGTGGATGTGCTCCGCTAGTAGCTCAACCGCATCTAGCTCAATAATCTCCCAATCGCCACCGTCTTCTTCTTCTTCGTCTAATACCTCTACTTTCGACTCGAAATCTCTCCGATCAAATTCCGGAAACGATCTCTTATGATTCGATTTTAGATTTATTTTCATTTCAGCCGACGACGACGACGGCGGAGGCGGAGGCGGAGGCGGAGGAGGAGGATTTGTCAACTGTGTAGATGAGAGTAGAGCGGCGCCGTTGACAATAATCTGATGGATTGCGGAGGTGATTTCGTCGGAAACCATGTTCATCTGGTGTTGACCAAGTAAAGTATTGGAGTTGACCGAATCTGAGAGAAATTTCTGGAGGGAATCCATTCGAGTTTGAACGGCGGAGAGGTTGAGCAGTGGAACCCTAGGATCATCTCCGATTGTGTTGGGCGGCAAATGACGTAAGTCGCCGGTAAATGACATGATGTGAATAATTTTGAGAGAGTTGTAGGAATATGATAAAATGGAAGATAATGATAGGGGTTTCAGTTTTACGGTGGAAATGTAAGTGGGGTTTTAATACTCCCATTTATTTGACTACTTCCTATTATAAATAGTAAAACTCAAAATATGTCATCGAATTTTTTTAAAAAGAATTATTTACTTTATATCAAAAGTTTTATTTATTTTATTTTATTAAGAATAATTTATCTATGTTATTATTTGCGATTTGAAAGTATTTTTGATTTTATATAATCATTATTTATACATGATCAGTTAGGATTTAAAAGAAAAAAAGCTTAATGTATATTCGTTTATAAACGAGTATGTTTTTTAAAAATAATATAAATGAGTCAATTTTTTAACAAATAACATATATAATATTTTTTATTAAAATTCGATACATATTTAAACATTTTCTTTTTTATAATTAAAAAGATATTAATATAGATCTACTTTAATATTTTGTCTTTTATTGATATTATATTAATTGATCTTAAAATTAGATTTCAAAAATTGGAATAAGATTTAGGAGAAAATAATTAATTCTACGTTAATGTAACTTATAATATGAGAAAGGGAGTATTAATTGGTGTCGTCCTAATTGACTTTAAAGTGAATGAGAAAATGATTGTAAAAAATAATGCCCACGTATGCAGTGACACGTGTCAAAAAGATATTATCTCTGAGTAATGAGTGCTTTGGGATTATGAAAATGTATGGCTTTTTTTTTTCTTTTCCTTTTAGGAGTAATAATCCTTAAAAATGACGATAAAAAAAAAAAGGAAAGATGCGTCAACGTCGCTCCTTTCGATTGTTTAAATAAAAATAATTATCTCAAATTAATTAGTTTATTTGATTAAATAAAAAGTACTAATTAATTTTTATATTTTTTTTGTCCATTTTAATTGTTATATTATGTTTTTTTATATTTATTTGAATTAATTTTTAAAGTTGAATTAAATTATTTTAATTTGATAAATTAAACAAAAAATTTAGATATTCAAAAATTATATAAAAAGTAATATAAATTGCAATTTTTATATATCAATATAATGAAAAAATTTATCAGAAAATGTTAATCAGAAAATTTTTATAGTTTGACTTTAAAAAAAAAAAGCTAACGAAGGAAGTATTATCTTTATGCTAGTAAAATTTTCAAGTAATTTTTTAAAAAGTGATTACTAAATAATCTTTTTATTTATGATTTTTTAAAGATAGAAAGCGGAGATCTGGAAGTGAGATCGTCAAGGAGTAGCAGTTGGGAGGAAATAATAAACTTAGCAAATTTATTCTATTTATTTGTCATATTTTTGTTAGAAAAGTCATTTTCATCATTTAAATTTTTTTATTTTATAAAAAGTATATGTTAACCGATAAATAAAAGGCGGAATCATCTGGTGGACCCTTTTTGTCTACTTACCCTTTTGTCATCTAGACTCGTGAACTCAATAAAAAAATGATTGTTAAACTCATCTAATCATGGGTATACCTCACTCTCCCTTGCATAGATGACATGTCAAATTCATGTCACTCACATTAATACAACGTCATAATTATGTATTATCTATTTTAAAATAAAATATTAATATATTCCAAAATAGTGAAACCACCATCTTCTCAAAGTTGCCACCATCAACCTTCCTCATAACCACCCAAACTCCATTTCCAGTCAGCTTCAACCAGCAATACAAAACCCCATTGTTTCGACCTCCATGGATTTACTAGTGACCTCGAGGTTCACGAACGAGCAATAGTGAATAAAACCACGCTGCTCTTTAATTTTTACATTTCTAGCGAATTCTTGAGCTCTAAATCATCAGAAACCAACACAAAGTCACCAAGTACCCATTTCTCAACCATTTCCAGCTAAAACAACCACCAAAAAATGGATCTCGACTTGACCCAAAACCCTATTCATGTTTTTCCCTTTTTTTTCCCGGCGAACAGCCACATAGTCCAAAATTTTCAGACTCGATCCAGTCGTAAAATGGCAAAAATCCGCTGAAGAAAGCTGCCACATCCACCATTCCTCTTATCGGTGAGACCGTAAACACTTCCCCTCACACGTCTTTTTCTCCTTGCCGCCTTCGTCCGTCGTATAGATCGTCTAATAGAATGGAAAAAAAAAAAGATTGAGTAGGGATGATTATGTCTGAAAAAGTAGGTGAGTGGGGTGAAGAAGAAGGGTTTTTCGAGTTTTTTTTTAAATTAATTATTGTATTTTTTTTATAATTTTAATAATTTTTAATTTTAAATATGGTGCTCAATTGCTTTTACACGCGTGTATTCACTCTCTCTAGCCAACTCAAACATCCAAATGCCACATAAGCTTGGTCAATGGTCAAAGAGGTTTATTAAATTGTGTTATTGAGTTCAGCGGTCTAGATGACAAAAGAATAAGTAGAAGAGTTCACAATACAAACGCATACAAGTATAAAGATCCACCAGACCATTTCGGCTAAATAAAATATAGAAATATTTTAAATCATTTCACTCCATACCATCACCTCCGGGGTCGGGTCGGGTCCATGGAGGAAACTTCTCTGGTCCAGGGTCTCTACCGGCCTATTTTTATTAGTGGAATAAATCATGAGTGGATGAAAAAAGAAATTATGACCACTTTCTAATCATAAAAATATTAAATCAAATTTATGCATTCTAGTCTTTATTTAGCCATTAAGAAAGATGAAAGGCCACACAAAACATTTTTAATAGTAAAATGCCGTATCTTCAGCACTTGTTGAATACAATTAAAAAGTTACACAACAAATATAATTATGATACATAGAGAGAACTTAATATTTTTTTTTAAATGTTATTTATTTTATTTTTATGTTATACTTAAATATTCATATTTGAATATTTTAAATATTTTGAGATGAACTAACTAAAAAATTAAATAAATAAATTTTTTTGAACAAATATAAGATTAACTAATTAGTAAAAGAATTCAGTTGAGTTAAATTTGGGTGGGAGGTATTTTAAGATCAAAAGGTGAAAGAATGGTTTAAACTTAATAATTTCAGAAAAAAAGGTGGGTGGGAGAGTATATTTGAGTCGTTTCCAATAAGTTAACAATATTTTTAACTGTTTTCCTTTTTTTATTTTAGTCAACATTCCATATCTCATATTTAAGATCGTAATATTAAATGAAAATTTTGATTATTAACTTTCCACAACCAAGGCTCATGACGGAAGCTCGGGACGGAGCCGTATGAGGTGGAAGTCTCACGTACGGTTCTCTGAGAAGGGAGTGGCTACCTACTGGAGCTTCGACCAAGCACCACCGGTCAATTCCGCTTTGGGGCCACCCCTGATTCTACCATTATTATAGGGGTATGGGTTCGAGACAATGAAAGATCAAGGCAACATATGAGTTGTTCTTTTATACTTTACTTGGATCTGTTTTTATGCTATTAGTTATTCTTTTGATTCTTCTCCAAACAGGAACAACCAATTTACAAATCTCTTCACATGTAAAAGATTACAAAATTAATGAAAATTATGATAAATATTCTACCGTTTTAGTTTTTTACCATAAAATTCAACAAGATCTTTAATTTTTTAAATTTTATATCAAGTTAAAATCAAAGAATAACTTAAAATTAATAACAGCAATTAGATAATTAGATTAGAAAACATGTCACAAATTATTAAAAAAGTTTAAACTATTCCTAAATATGAATTTAATAACAATAAACTAACAAGTTGATTTCAATCTCCTCCACTCATGCTTCAATAATAATAATAATAATAATAATAATAATAATAATAATAATAATAATAATAATAACAAAATAATAATAATAATAGAAAAAATAATAATTTGACCTTGACGGGTTTTCACCAAATTGAAGGAGCAAATACTGGCAAAGCAACAACAACTTTCTTCTTAATTAGTTAGTGGTGGCAAAATAAGTTTAATAATTGAACCAACCCCATTAAAGACAATTGACACCTTAATTTTATATTCGTCTATAAAATAAATTAGTGATGTTCGTATTAGTTATACTAACAAATTAGTAATGTCCTTATTAGTTATAGCAGCATTAATTAATTATGTTAAAATTATTTTTAATTATGATAATATCATGATTTATGAAGATTAATTATCATACCTTATTTTTTGGGATGATTCACTAGATTTGGAGGATAATTATTCATTCGGATGGTTCTAAATATTCGATTCCCTTCAATACTTTATGTGTCTAGCCAATTATATTATTCTGTCTAATACAATTTACATGAGTACGGAGCCTAAAGGGTACAAAATATTAACAAAAATTCCAAAACGGTATATAAAATTTTATATTAACCAAAACGGCAAAATCGCTCCGCCGGCAGCGATTTACTTCAACTGAAAAAGTGAAATCGCTGCTGGGCAGCGATTTTGTCAAAAAGTTTTTTTCTTCTTACAAATCGCTGCCAGGGCAGCGATTTATAAAAAAAAACATAAATCGCTGCCTAGGCAGCGATTTACATTTAAAAAAAAAAAAAAATTTATGTAAATCGCTGCCTAGGCAGCGATTTACCAAAAAAAAATTTTTTTTTTAGGTAAATCGCTGCCTAGGCAGCGATTTACATAAATTTTTTTTTTTTTTTTTGTAAATCGCTGCCTAGGCAGCGATTTATGTTTTTTTTTACAAATCGCTGCCCTGGCAGCGATTTGTAAGAAGAAAAAAACTTTTTGACAAAATCGCTGCCCCAGCAGCGATTTCACTTTTTCAGTTAAAGTAAATCGCTGCCGGCGGAGCGATTTTGCCGTTTTGGTTAATATAAAATTTTATATACCGTTTTGGAATTTTTGTTAATATTTTGTACCCTTTAGGCTCCGTACTCCAATTTACATCCCCTCACAAAGTGTTCACGATAAAATACTTATTCAAAGGTTATAAACTGCGATAAAGATTGCAACGACGATGAATTATCTTGAAAATTCTAAATAAAATTAAAATTAAAAATAAATTATCATAGCATAATGCCAAATACAATGTCCATAGGTTATGCATAAGATGAACTAAATAAAATACTAATAATATTATATTTAATCTAAACATTATTTTTTTTCTAATCAAACAATCAACACTTACTTACACCTTGTTTGGATGGTTGTTATTCATTATATTGTATCATGTTATATTTTATTATATTATTATTCAAAATATAATGTTATCGTTATTTATTTATTTTTAATTTGTATTGTTTAAAATCTATTGTTACTTAACGACGAAAAGACTCAATTTATGAAACGACCCATATGGTGTTCTCGTGTTATTAACTTAATATTTTTTTCCCCATTTTTCTTTATTTATTATTTAATAATTATACTTCATGTTTTACGCTATATTTTCATAGAAGCTCTATCCAATATCATATGTTTTTTTTGTAGATTTATCATTCCAACTATAGAATAACATTATGTAATAATGAAGAACAATACAATCAATCAAATACGATATTTATCAAATAATATAATATGATACATTATAAAATAATACATAACTATCATTAAATAAAATGTTAAAATGTTAAGGATGTAGCTAGGTAGTAGGGTCCCATGAAGAGGACTTTATTTATTTATTGACTATTATTAAGTAATTATTATAATTGTTGATGGATGCACTTACGGGAGCTTCCTTGTCTCCTTCCGACGACATCGAGATTGAGAAATTAGAAATTTTTGGATTCTTTGTATAAAGCTTTATCTAATAATTAATTAATTAAATACAATATATGGTTTGGTTCCCCTTGTACTAAAATTTAAATTATTGATAACCTTCTGATTCTAATTACTTGTTAATATTTAAATTGACATATTAATTAAGAGTATAATAGGCAAAAAAAATTCTTTTTTAATTTTTCAAAATGAATAAGTAATTAAGAATAGTTAAAAAAAATAAACAAGCAATTAAAAACTCGATAATGTTTTAGATTGGAGCATTTTAAAAAAAATGTTTTTTTTTTTCATCTTTTACTACCCGATAATATTTTGATGGATGACTTAATAAGATAATTTTTCCACATGAAAATGTTTGTGAAGTAAAATGTACATGCAAAATAATTCTTATTGTTATTATATGTCGAATTTCACTATGTAGTGGGTTTGATAGGGCAAAGGCTATCAAACGTCGAAAAATTACATAATATATACGAGTAAAATTTTATTATATATTGATATATATAAAATATTTTTAACGCTTTTAAAATTAATGGAGACTTGTAGTGTAGTGCCAATATATGCTCGAAACTTTCATGACGTCTAGGTTTGACTCCTAGTAAAATAATTTTTTCTTTTGAATATACTCTCAAAAGTTTGGATATTCTTTATGAAATTTATGCTACACCACTAGGTTAGATGTGGATATTTTATCTTTTTATATGATTTTGAGTAGTACTTATTTTATGAGTTAAATTATCAGTAGAGTTAGGATCAAGTTTCATTTCTTATTATGATATCACAAAACGATTAGTTTCAATTATTCATAGTTTATTAAATATTTATATTACGTTCATTATACGTTAGTTGATAAAATCCTGAACATATAGAGGTGTTGAATTATCCCATACAAGATAATCGAAAATGTATATCTGATCTAAATCAATACAAGATAATCGAATATGAATATCTGATATCCTTATACAGTTTTTGTTGGTCAAAAATTTATTTGATCAATATAATAACAATTCTCCTTTTATTGGCCAATTTTTTTTCTTCTTAAAATAATTTAACATAAGAAAATAATTGGTTTTGACCGGCTAAACTTGAATAGGGAAAAATGAATATACATTTTTAATGTCAAATAATGTGGAAAGAAGTTGTCTTTTGTGGAGACATTAGGGGGATTAATTGTGCGATGCAAAACATCCATTATTTGCCAACACGTGAGATTCCAAAATTATTTGTTATATTTTAAATAGTCAAATACAATATAAAAATGTCTTTCCATAAAATAATATTTTAAAAAAAGTGATTGTCACATTAGCTAGTGATGAATAAATACCAAATAAAATAAACACCTTGACTAATCTAGAAAGAAAGCTCTTTTTTCCAATTTTGGATGTCATCTGGTGGAAACCTAGAATATCTTACTTTAGTTAGCCTTTGGTATTAAATTTTAAAATATTTTTGGTAAATATTATTTGAATGAAATTTTAGGAAATATATTTTACTTTTATAAGAAATATGTAGTTTTATATTCATAAGTTTTTAAGATTATTAAAACTAATCATAAGTTTGTATTACATAGCAAGATAGAAACATCGACGTAAGATTCATGACTTCCACAACAAATCAATTGGATCCTCGTTGCAACAAATCACAAGTAATGTCCATGACACTAGAGCAATGTGGTAGGTCGGTGTTAATGCAATAAACATTATTCCATACATCGTGCAGTAGACCAAGAACATGACTTTATTAATCTTAGCCGATTTTATTCGTCAATTTCATCAACAACCAATCATCGCTTTTATATTTACTGAATATTCAATCACTGCTTTGATGTTCATGTAAAAAATTATGTAATACAAAGCAAACAATTACTATAGAAAGTGTTTTTGATAAGATAAAATAAGAGTATGATGCAAATTTGAATTTTTATAAGCTCTCAAATAATGTGATTTGATTCAAATACTAATTTTTTTCTAGTATTTCAAAATTTGTCAAATAATAACAAATTCTATAGACAAAAACTATTTATCAAAATTTTACTTGAAAAATCTATTGTCAAATGGATCCTTAATGTAAAAGAGAACATGTGAATCACCCCTTACTACCTTTAAAGTTTGTGTAATATTTTTCCATCCAAATCAATTTTAAATGTATATTGAAGTCTTTTTAATACATAAAATCATGACTTTTTTCAATAGTAAAAAATATAAAAGAACTTGAGAATTTTTCTAATAATTTTTTTTTTTATAATTTAGGTTAAGAAAATATTTGTTTCCATGTCGAACTCCATGGCCCAAATTGTAAAGGGGCTTCGTCCTAAGCTCTTTTAATGGGTCCATTTCAGATTTTTAGCAAGCCCAAGTATGAGGTATATATATTTAGGAAAACTTTCACATATAGCCACTTAAAAATAATTAATAACTCTCCATAGCTATAGTTTGATAATTACAGTTTGTAATTACATGTTATATGGAGGAGAGAGGCGAGCGATACTGAGAGAGAGAGGAGAGAGGCGAGAGAGAGAGGAGGAAAAGAGTGGAGAAAGGTGAATTGTATATGTATATTGGTTAGATAATTTTATATTATACATATGTATTTGTAAATATGGCAAGAGGGATTAGGAGAGGGAGGAGAGAGGCGAGTGAGACTAGGATATAGAGGAGAGAGGTGAGAGAGATCGAGATACGGAGGAGAGAAGCAAGCGAGAGAGGGCAGAGAGCGGGAGAGAGGTGAATTGTATATGTATATAATTGTATATAACTGTATATTATGCATACACATTTGTATAAATGACAAGTGAGATTGATAGAGGAGGATAGAGGCGAGCGAGAGAGGGCAGAGAGTGGGAAAGAAGTGAATTGTATATGTATATAGGTTAAGAAATTGTATATTATACATATTTATTTGTATATCCTGGCGAATTATACATATATAAACATGACTAATCATACAAACTCGAAGTCAGCCCACGTAATTAATGTATAATGTTAGTCGCAAGTAATAATTATAAAAAACTATAACTATAATGAGTACTTAAATAGTATAAGTTTGCTTAGCCATGTGTTCTCCTTTGTATAGATAGATTTTCCCCGTGCTTAGGTGTTAGTTGTACTTCACTGAAATAAGCTATCAGCATTCTTTCTTGCACAAGGACAACACAAATGCCACTATGACTAATATTTTGATCATACATACACATTCATTCGCATATTATTAAAAAATATTTGAAATAAATTATTTATATTCGATAGGAAATGGTTCTTAATGATTTAGTGTAAATGATATTGAGGAAATTAGTGTTAATTATAACAAATAACTTACGGTCTTGAGAACTTGTATACATTATCGAATATATTTATATAGTACAAGTGCATAGAGACGTAATATAAACTATAAGACTCCTACGAGTACTAGAGTCCTAATATTAATGATTTACTATGCTAATGTTCGTCCTCGATTTTCTTACTTCTTTTTTAATCTACACTTGATCTTTAATCCTCGAATTCCATCTTGATTGAATTTCTTAGACTTGTACTAAGATTTCGAAGGTCCAAAGCATCAATATTATCTCCAATAGTATTCATTACTTCGAACATCATTTTCCTACACAAAACTATCATAGTTATACTCAATAACTATAATAAAATAATATATGAAAGATCATAGTTATGCTCAAATGAGCACCACTTGTCACTAACTAAAAGGTTTAAAATTAAAAATTGTTAGGACAACTTGATATGATCATTTAAAAATGTGTGGATTAGGTGGTGGACTTTTATCAAATGGTTATACTTTTATTTCTCCTAAAGCTCAAAATCTAATAGAGAATAATTAACTCAATATTCTATTTGATAAGCACATAGAAATTTGTACACTTTCGGACGATGTAAAGATAATTACAACAACCATGATAATAATTATTATCAAGATTATATATTAAAAAATTAGGTAGATAATTTTAATATAACACGTTAAAATACAGTTATGATTTTTTCCCTAAGTAGTAGATATAAGTTTAAATCTAAAATTAATTCTTTATCCTAACACATCTACGGATGTACTTAGTTTCTAGAACTTTTTCAGGTGATAGTAAATATTTAATGATATTGCAATTAATTTTTTTTTCTTTCTTCATATAAATGTTGATATAGTCAATATCTTGTTAGAAAAGGAACAAAAATCCACCTACTCACTAAAGAAAATAGTGGTACTTTTTATCCGTTGTTATATATATATATATATATGATATATATATATATATATATATATATTATATATATATATATTATATAATATATATATATATATTATAATATATAATCATTTAAAATTTATAAAATGATCGGATTATATTGAATCATAAATATATTAATCCAAATAAATATTGTGGATTGATATAATTGAGTTAAATATTCAATCTAATAAATATGGATTTAATTAAAGTCTAGATTAATTGATTTAGGCTATATTGGATGAACCCAATCTCATCTCATTCTGGAGCCCATCTTGGCGCCACGTGTGCAGATGATGTGGCATGCCAAGTCAAATAAGAAAACCAATAGAATCATGACACGGTCAAAGATGACAAGCCCACTCCATAAAGCCCAAATGCCATGTCACTTAAATTTGATTGGCTGAACGGAATCATATTCCAATCGCAACTCCTCTAGTCTAAAACTATAAATAGGGGTCATCATAATTCAGAAAAGAGAGAAAATTCTAAACAAGAAGTTAGAGAAACTCTGTGGTACAAACGCCATTTAATTCTCTACAAAGCTATAAGTTTAAGAATTCAAGCGTTCAAGTTCAAGAACGATCAAGATCAAGACCACCAAATTCAAGAACAAGCTCGAAGCCCTTGAATTCAAATAAAAGTCAAGATCAAGATAAAGTTCAAGTTCAAGTTCATCATAGATTCAAGAATAAGCTTTAAAGCCCTTGAATTTATATTTGCAAAGGCGAGTTCAGAGAAATTATAGAGATTATAACACTCGCATTTGAAATAATAAAATTGATTGTCGCTATAATTTTCCGTTCTTGATTATTGTTTTCTCGACGCGAATTTTATTGTCTACAATGTAAAATGTGAATTAGATAAGAATTTTCTCTAAATTAGTATGAAAATAATTTTTTTTTTTTTGCAAATTTTAATACTAATTTCTAAAAAAATCTCCATATAATTCACACTTTTTTTTACTGTTAATCTTTTTTTAATTGTATAATATTCAAATATTTCTTTGTTTATTGTGTATGGAATAATAAGTTTGAAAATGTTTTCTTTAATATGTTGTGTTTTCTATTGGTCTTCCTGACATATTGTAATCTCTAATTATTTTTTATTAACTAAAATGCATCCTAAACTAGAGGATTGACTATATATAGCTAGCGTTTAGCCATAGATTTTTAAATATTCTTGGCAAATATTATTTGAGTGAAAATTTGAATGAAATTTCACCTTGTGTTTGGTCATATTATTTGAGAAATATATTTCATTTTTTTAGAAAAATATGATTATACCCATAAGTTTTAAAAATATCAAAAATTAACCATAAGTTTGTATTACAAGTCAGTTGGATCTTTGTTACAACAACAACTAGTATCCATGACACTAGAGCAATGTGGTAATTTTGAGTTAGTGCAACAAACATCATTTCATACACCGTGAAGTAGACAAAACACATGATTTTGTTATCTTGAGCCGATTATTCATCATTTTCATCAATAATCATATTATCATGTCACATCACCGAATATTTCATCACTACTTTGGAATTAATGTAAATAATTATGTGATACAACGTAAGCAACAACTATCGAGAGTGTTTTTGTAAAAGATAAAAGTTTGGGATAAACTTTCAATTTTTAAAAGATCCCAAATAATGAGATTTGACCCAAATACTTAAAAAAACTGTTATTCAAAAATTTGAGATATTTGCCAAACATATAAACAAATACTATTTATCAATTTTTTTCACAAATATTATTTAAAAAATTTATGGCCAAACGGGCCCATAGTTGCGTTCTAGTTACAGGGTCATCTTTTGATTCTGTTGAGCTATGACTAATTAAAGAATATTTTCTATGAAATGCTTTAGAACTTCACTAATTTCATTAATTAAATATTAGAGAACTCCTTTAAGCTAATACTTGATGTTGGGGTAAATACTATTCTCACTCCAACTTTGCTTTTAGAATCAAATTTACCCCTCAATTTTGAACAATAATCAAATTTCTCCATCATTCTAATCAAACTTTTAAAATGTCTAGTATACTGTTTTTTTTTATTCAGGAAAATATTTTATTACATTACTTTAAAATAAATTTCAGATGTCTATAAGATATCATTGCATCTATTACAACACAACTTAGAAAGATAGAATCCCAAAAAACCTTATTTATACATGAAATATAATTATTTGCTAGATTGTGGACTAATACATTCCATGTTCGTCGAATATATATAACCATTTTTTTTACTTCATTAGAAGTTATGATATTTTGATTTTTCTAAATTGATGTTACAAATTTTTCATAAAAGCGAAACATTATCTTTTGAACAAAAAAGTGAGAATACTAATTAAATATATAAGCTAATGAAGTTCTATAATGAAACACATTGTCAAAATGAGATTAATAATAATAATAATAATAATAATAATAATAATAATAATAATAATAATGATAATCAAAACTCTAATATTTATTTATAGAATAATAAAGAAACATAACTATAAAAATATATTTCGATGTAGGAATTACAAAAATTGATTTAACTAAGGCAAAATTTTATAAGATTGTTTTTATTTAAATTTTCAATTATTTTAAAACTATAATTTATGTAATACTTTACCAATGTAAGTCAAAACTTATTTATTTGCCCTCGCTATTTATATTACTTGACCCTCATTTGAGAAATAATTATTTTAATTTACTTGTTTAATTTATAAAATTAAATAAATTTAGTAAACTTTTATCTTTAGTATAAATAATTGCGTAAGATAGTAGTAGTCAAATTTAATATTTAAAAGCACTATTAATAATATCAATTAAATAAAATACACGTCTAATTTAAAATTTTAAGAGGTATCATATCAAAAAAGACCAAATAATATGAAACACACGGAGTATGAGAGTAGAGAAATGAAAAAATATATGCATACGTACATTTAATGCCTATAATATTGAAATGATGATCATAAAAAATATTAAATATTATGAAAAATTCATAAAAGTTATTTTACTGATAATGTTAATGAACTTAAAGAAAAAGTCATCAATACCTAGGTTAAATGTTATTTTATATACTTGTAAAAGAAGTATTACATATGCGATATAACAATGGTAAAATGGACAATATATAATTAATTTTTTTTTTAAGATCCAAAATTTGTTTATAAACATGCTTCAAATGCATAACCCCAATTTAAGCTTGTAAATAGTAAAATTACATAAAGACAAATTCTATTGAGAATTGTTAGTTAGCATGTTAGTTAGCAGGAGAGTTAGTTAGCTTTCTTATTAGTCACATGGTTAATTAGTTAAGTCACATGGTTAGTTAGGTAGTTGGTTATTTTTGTTAGCTAATGTGATCACACTTTTTCTCTGCTTTCTTTGATAATTTTCAGTTCCAAATCACTTGTATATAATGTAGGAGAAGTCATATATGAATTACAATACAATAGAAAGAAAAACAGATTGCTTCTCTCTTCTTCTTCTCTCTTTCGACAATGGCAGTTATTGAACTGCATCATTGAGATCATTAGAGCCATTGGAGCTCTTGACTCACTGCATCAGTGAGATCTTGTTATGGTATCAGAGCAGGAGTCGATTCCTTCGTTATTGACATTGTAGGATCTGTGTTTGATCCTGTTCTTAATCCAAACTCATCAGTTTGCCATGACAGAAGTCACAAGCCAAACAGCTGCTACTAGAATTGATATGAATAGTGTGTTCTATGTTCATCCCTCAGATAATCCAGGCACACCACTTGTTCCAGCTCAATTTGATGGAGTTGGATACAGATCATGGAGAAGAAGGGAATTTTACGAGCTTTATCTGTGAAGAACAAGACAGGTTTTATTGATGGAAGTTGTGCAAAGCCTGCTGAGAATTCACCACAAGCTCGTCAATGGCAGAGATGTGATGATATGGTAACTTCATGGATATTGAATTCTCTTACTAAAGAAATTGCAGATAGTGTGAATATGTTAACAATTCGTGTGAGCTTTGGAAGGAGCTAGAAGACAGATATGATCAGACAAATGGTGCAAAACTATATCAGATTCAAAAGGAGATTGATGACTTGACACAGGGAACACTAGACATCACTGTCTATTACACAAAGTTGAAGAAGTTGTGGGAGGAATTAAACACTTTGAACACGAAAAGCATATGCACATGTACATGTACTTGTGGTGCCAAAGATAGCATGCAATAAATCAGAACAGGATAGACGATTGATACAATTCCTTATGGGATTAAATGAAGTTTATACTGTGATTAGAGGTAACATACTCATGATGAGTCCTCTTCCTTCTACTGCACAGGCCTTCTCTTTGTTGATTCAAGAAGAAAAACAAAGAGAATACAGCCTACCAGTCGTACACAACTATGGAGTCAGTCTCACTAAATGCAAATGCTGGCAGAGGATCACAAGGTGGAAGAGGATATAGAACTAATTTCTCAAGTAATGGTGAACTGAGTAATCAGAATGAAAGAAGTGCTTTGGTCTGTGATTTCTGTAAGAAACAAGGCCACATTAAAGAGAAGTGTTACAAACTACATGGATATCCTCCAAAGAATAATATTCCTAATAATAGAGTAAGCAATCCACAGCAGTTCAATCCACAACAGTTTAGGCAGAACAATAATCAAAATCCACAACAGTTTAGGCAGAACAATAATCAAAACTTCAGAGGAAGAAGGATTGTGGCCAATGCACATGGGGAAGAATGCTCACAAGAAAACAATAAGTCAAATGCTGTTATTACACAAGAACAATATGGTCACATTATGAGCTTGTTACAGTGTTTCAAATTGATAGTTCAGGAGGGGATTCCAAGAATAATGCTGAGCCTAACAAGTTTGCAGGTACAATATTATGCACTTCTTCTATTGATTTTGGTTCTGCTTCATGCAAATGTTCTAGATCAAGCATAGACTTATGGATCATTGACTCAGGAGCTTCAAACCATATGACATACAATAAATCTTCATTAACAAACATTCAAACACTACCCTATCCTATACTCATTTCACTTCCAAATGGATACAAGGTAAGAGTGACAGAGTTTGGTGATGTACATATTACACCTAAAATGATCTTAAACAAAGTATTGCATGTTCCTTCTTTCAAACACAATCTCATTTCAGTACAGTCCTTAGTGTCTTCAATGAAGTGTGTATTTCTTTTTCTGACACAACCTGTCTATTACAGGCCCCTTCAGTGAAGAGGCCTCAGGCAATTGGTAGTAGCAAGGATGGCATTTACTATATGTGTGGAAGGTGCTTGAAAAATGCTACTCAATCTATTGATCTCGTTTGTAGCTGTACACCTCATGTTTGTAGGAATATTCCTTTTCAAAATCCAGTTTGTAATGATTCATTTGATTCTAATAAACTTCCTGTAAAGACTGTTTGTTCATCTACTGAGAATACAAATGTGTTGAGTAATTGTACTTCTCCTGAATCTCTTAAGGATGATGTGGACTTACTGTGGCATAATAGGCTTGGCCATGTACCCTTTGTGAAGATGAAAACCATACCTACCATTCCTGTTAAGTTCTCTGCTAGACAGCCTTTCACTTGCACCATATGTCCAATGGCAAGACAAACTAGACTACCATTCACTCATAGTACAACTCATTCTAAGAGTATCTTTGATCTTCTTCATATTGATCTATGGGGTCCCTATCATATTCCTACATATGACAATTGTAGATACTTTATTACTCTTGTAGATGACTATAGTAGAGCTACTTGGACATATTTGTTAAGCACCAAGAGTAATGCTATACAGGTTCTTCAAACCTTTATTAACATGATAGAAAATCAGTTTCAAACAACTATAAAGTGCATCAGATCAGACAATGGGTTAGAGTTTAACAACAATGAAACACTTAGGTTCTTACAAGCAAAAGGCATTACTCACCAGAAAAGTTGTCCTTATACTCCACAGCAAAATAGCATAGTGGAAAGGAAACATAGATTTGCTTGCTTGAAACAGCCAGAGCACTGCTTTTCCAGTCCAAATTACCTACTAAATACTGGGGTGACTGCATTCTTACTTCTACATATCTTATTAACAGGCTTCCATCTACATTCCTACAGA
This sequence comes from Solanum corneliomulleri, assembly GCA_027704805.1. Classification (NCBI taxonomy): domain Eukaryota; kingdom Viridiplantae; phylum Streptophyta; class Magnoliopsida; order Solanales; family Solanaceae; genus Solanum; species Solanum corneliomulleri. Next base: position 19,841 of record JAKWIY010000216.1, read on the forward strand.
ATAAGTGTCCTTATGAGATGTTGTATAAGGAAAAACCAAAATATAGTCAATTAAGATCTTTGGGATGTTTATGTTATCCTACATTACCTAAGGTTCACAGAGACAAACTAGAACCAAGAACCACACCTCATGTTTTTATAGGTTATCCATCTGGAATAAAGGGATATAAGGTAATGAGTCTTGCCACAAGTAAGATACAAATCTCAAGAGATGTAGTAGTTTTTCATGAAAATATTTTTCCATTCTCTTTCTCTTCAGATAATAGCAAATTTTTCTCTATTCCAAAGACTTATCCTACTGATCTGTCTGAATCTTGTGATACATTGTTAAATAATCATTTAGATGTAATTGATGATCATTCAACTCTGTCTTTCAACCCTCAATCTATACATCCATCACCACCTGTACAAACTGATGTACCAATCCCACCTATACCACAGAGAAAATCCAATAGAGAAACTAAAATACCTTGTCATCTAAAGGATTATGTTTTATCATTCCTAATTCAAAGAACAACTCTGATTCTAGTATTGTTTCAAAACACCAACCAAAACAACCTGATTTCTAATGCATTGTTCAGTAATATAACCACACCAGTACTAATGTCATTGCTTCCAAAAGTCCAGTCTTGGTTGAAAACATTTGTTATGACAGTGAACCACATTCATATGAGGAAGCAGCATTAATTCCTGCATGGCAAAAGGCAATGGAACAGGAATTTGATGCTCTACATGAAAACAGAACTTGGGATTTAGTTACACTGCCTGTGGATAAACAAGCTATTGGTTGTAGATGGGTATACAAAGTGAAGCATAAAGCTGATGGTAGCATTGAGAGGTTCAAGGCTAGATTGGTGGTTAAGGGATACACCCAAAAGCTGGAATAGATTACACAGAAACATACTCACCTGTTGTTAAAATGACAACTGTGAGAACATTAATAGCATGTGCAGTGAAGAAAGGCTGGGATGTTGTTCCAACTTGATGTCAATAATGCATTTCTACATGGTGATTTAAATGAAGATGTGTACATGACAATACCTCAAGGTCTTGATGTGGATGAACCAGGTCTAGTATGCAAGCTTAATAAGTCTCTATATGGACTTAACAAGCCAGTAGACAATGGTATGCCAAATTGACTGAAGCTGTCTCTTAGAGGGTATACACATTCACACTATGATTATTCTTTGTTTTACAAGAAGTCTAAGTCATTAGTGGTGTTTGTGGCAGTTTATGTTGATGATATAGTCTTAACAGGCACAGATGCATTTGAAATTACTCAACTCAAGATGTACCTTGATGAGACATTCAAGATTAAAGATCTTGGTAAACTTCATTATTTTTTGGGCATGGAGATACTTGACACTGCAGGAGGGGTTCTCATATCACAAAGGAAATTTGCACTTGATTTACTGAAGGAATATGATTGTATCAGATATGCACCTTTGTCATCTCCTCTTGATCCTAATGTTAAACTTAAAGCCAAGGAGGGAACTTCATTACCTGACCCTACTTATTACAGAAAGCTTGTGGGAAAGCTGAACTTTCTCACCAATACTAGAATGGATATAGCCTTCAGTGTTCAACAGTTAAGTCAGTTCATGCAGGATCCCAGAACACCTCACTTACAAGCAGCCTTTCACTTGCTTAGGTACATAAAACAAGATCCCACACTAGGAGTGTACCTGTCAAGGGATCCTAACTGTGTTATGAAAGCATATTGTGACTCAGATTGGGCTACATGTCCAGATTCTAGAAGATCAGTAAGTGGATTTTTGGTATTACTTGGAGATAGTCCTATCAGTTGGAAGTCTAAGAAACAAGAAACCATATCACTCTCATCTGCAGAGGCTGAATATAGGTCACTAAGGAAGGTGGTAGGTGAATTAGTGTGGCTGCACAGATTGATCAATGAATTGACAATATCTCACTCTGCTCCCATTATGGTATATTGCGACAGTCAGGCTGCGATACACATAGCACATAACCCTGTGTTTCATGAAAGAACTAAACATATTGAGGTTGATTGTCATTTTGTACGTGACAAGTTGCAGGAGGGGCTTATTTCAATCCAACATGTACCCACAAATGAACAATTGGCTGACATCTTTACTAAGACTCTTACTGGCATTAAACATACTGCCATTTTGAACAAGTTGGCTGTAAGATCATTACCACCAACTTGAGGAGGGGTATTGAGAATTGTTAGTTAGCATGTTAGTTAGCAGGAGAGTTAGTTAGCTTTCTTATTAGTCACATGGTTAGTTAGTTAAGTCACATGGTTAGTTAGGAAGTTGGTTATTTTTGTTAGCTAATGTGATCACACTTTTTCTCTGCTTTCTTTGATAATTTTCAGTTCCAAATCACTTGTATATAATGTAGGAGAAGTCATATATGAATTACAATACAATAGAAAGAAAAACAGATTGCTTCTCTCTTCTTCTTCTCTCTTTCGACAATGGCAGTTATTGAACTGCATCATTGAGATCATTAGAGCCATTGGAGCTCTTGACTCACTGCATCAGTGAGATCTTGTTATGAAGAAATTTTGAAATTCTTCTGATACCAAAATTTAGGGATCTTTCAGAATAAGCTCTGAGATTCAATGCAAGATTTGGTTCTTCTGAAAGTTGGAGAAGGACGCAACAATAGGAAGGTAATTTGTGTATCAGGGGTTACATATTAATCTCAGAAATCAAACTATTCAGATGAATCTCAACAATTTTTTTTAAAAAATTATCCCGAGTTTATACTAAGCAAAAATGAATTCTATTATAAAACAAAAAACTGTTGATAAGGATTGGTAATAATTGAAATATAAAATCTCTCTAGATGAGATGAACTCGTAACCTATATCAGAAGAAGAGCTAACAGAAAATTGAGGAATTAGGTGAGAAAACTACCTAATTGATCATGCCCTTCTTGCCCTTTTCGAAATTTCGTTATAGAATGCTCACGTGCAATCAGAACCCTTCAACTTCATTAACTCAAATAAAGTCTTGTGTGTTCATTTGTTATATTTCTGTTGGGTGGTCTTGGGTCTTCTCAACCCAAAAGCTAGCTCAAAGGTTGAGGCTTTCCCTCATACTTATAAATTAACCACCAACCCCTTCCACTTCCGATGTGGGATAACCCAACAATCTCCCCCTTCACACATCGGGCCTTGGGCTGGAGAGAACGACAACCCAGTTTCTCCCGGTGGGCTGAGACTTGTTGACAACCTGGGCTCTGATACCAATGTTGGGTGGTCTTGGGCCTTCTCAACCCAAAAGCTAGCTCAAAGGTTGAGGCTTTCCCTCACACTTATAAATTGACCACCAACCCCTTCCACTTCCGATGTGGGATAACCCAACAATTTCTATTTGTCGTTTACTTATTTTTTTCGCTCAACTCATTTATCCAAGTTATTACAAAAATATAATTATAAAAGAAATCATCTTTTTGCACTACCAAAAAAACGGGTTCTAGCTACGATTTATTAGCCACAGTTTGAAAAATCGTGAGAAAATTAGTGGGAAGTGTTGAGGTTTCCTACTAATAAGAGAACTTCACTAAAATAACTTGGGCAAATTAGGCGGGTTGTATAATTTCATTCCCTCACTTTTTATTTCATTTGCCCTCATTTCTTTTAAACCAAAATCAGTCAAAACTCTTTTTCATCGAGAATCATCCAAATCTACTTCATCCAAAATCACACAAATCTGTTTTATCCAAAAAAATTCTTCACCCAAAATTAGCTTCATCAAAAATCACACTAATTATTGCTTCACAAAACCGCTGCTTCACTCCAAATTTTTTTGAATGGTTCGAACAACAAAAATTGTAGTCTTGCTTTAGATAGTAGCGGAAATGATAAATTCACTTTTTTCATGTAACAAATCTTTGCTATCCAAGAGTTTTAAGTCAATTTGTTCAATATTCAATTGTTTCTTTAAGTGATTTTGTTGTACAAAAATTTAAAAAATCTCGGATAGTGTTGGGTCGAAAGGCTGAAGACTCTTGTTGGAGAATTTTTGTGCTAGCCTAGCCTAAATCGTAAATTGTCAAAATCTGTATAAGTTAGCCCGAATGAGGTGAGCTAGCCCATATTTACAACTCTAATACTAACACGGACACTTATGTCTATTATTATAAATAAGAAATTTCTTTATTGATTTCAACAAAAAGAATAAAGTTAAGGGTTGAGGCTAATAGAATTTTGTCTATCTATCCGTGTGAAATAATGAAATAATGTAAGTATACATTTTTTGGTGGAACAAAGGGGATTACTATGCCTTTAGCTGTCTGATTCCAATCGAAGCAATTTTCCATTTGTTATAGTTGGATTAGTCCTATATCTCAACCCAAAGAAAAAAGTTGTTTTAGAAACACACGAGCTAAGTATATTTTTGGGAGTAGTATTAAGCACCGATATAGGGATGCGAGTTCATAATAACTTAAGTCTCCATAAACGATGTAGCCATCATGGGTATTAATGAGTCATACTTTTTAGATAATCACATAAGTTAAACTAGTGGGTCCACTAAGTTAAGTATTTATGTGCGACGACAAAGTATCTCGCAGCGTGGGCAAGACATTGTATCACCACTTAGGCTCATAGTAGTGGTTGTCGGTTAGAGAATCTTCCACAGAAACTATATTACTTATTTTAAAAGTAAAGTTGAGTTTGTTATTGCATTCCTAACGAACTCAGTTGTTTACATTGTTTTACAAGCTTTATATATATTTCATGTGTCTTATTGCTTTATATTAAGTTAAGTTATTCATGAGTTGAGCAGAGTCAAAGTAAGTGTTTTCTTCTTAGTCTTTTTCAAGCTTAAGTTGTTTTAGAATTCCAACGTAACTTGCATACTCGTACATTCAATAGACTGATGCCAGTTTCCCTGCATTGTCTTATGATGCAAACACATATAACTAGGATCAGCATCAGCATCAGGCATACCGTTGATGTAGTGAGCATCTCAGAGTCAGTAAGTGAGCCTCATTACATTCTGGGGACATCTTTACTCGTTTGATTTTCATTTTCAGTTGTTAGGATGATTGGGGTCCTTTCCCAACATCACTTTTTATTTTTATTTTTAGAGGCTTTATAAATAGTTAGTGTAGTTCTTTAGTCTTATTGATTTCAGTTGTAAATGTTTAAGACATGAGTTGCCACTTTGGCTAGTTAATACTCTAAAGTTATTTTCATGAGTTATCTCTTGTGTTTAAGTTTTTCGCTGAGTAAGTAAGCTAGGACAAAGGTCCGCTCGAGGCCAACAATAGTCTTCGAGTATCGGTCACGTCCAGGGTATAGGCTCAGGGCGTGACAAGTTGTGACGTTTATGAAAAGTTATGACTTTTCTGAAAAGTTGGACTTTTATAAAGAGTTGTGGCGCTCATGAAAAGTTGCGACTTTAATGAAGAGTTGCAGCTTTTATGAAAAGTTGTGACTTTTATGAAATGTTATGACCTTTTCGAATGGTTGCAACTTTTTCAAATAGTTGTAACCTTTTCGATAAGGCAAAATAAACATTTGTGCAGACTACCCTTTTGTTGTCTATAAATAAAGGGATTTTTTCTCTCATTTTAAAACAACGAAATTTCTAAACCTCTCTTCTTCTTCACCACAACTAAATATTTGTGTACTTTGTAACTATTGAGTAGCTCACTGACACCCAGGGGCAGACCTAGAGTATGCCCCTTGGCAAAAAATTACGTTGTACATTTCAGGTATTTTAATTTTTTTTTATTTTTATCTATTGATTTTGAACCTTTTGAATATAAGATTAGAGGTTGGTTTAGTAGTTTAGAGGTTCAAACCATTTTTTCTTTTTTCCGACTCCCCTTAGTAAAAATCGTGGATCTGCCATTGCTGACACCATTGCTTATGTTACAGATCTTGATATATATTTTTACAGTCATTAATTTATACTTATGTTATTAAGGATAAGTGATAAGCTAAGTTACTCAAATCTGAAATTTTTTTTTGATAAGATGTAATAAATTTCATTTTTCTTTACATGATTAATGGTAACTGTTACCGTGTAATCTGATATTATATCTATATATATATAATATATATATATATAAAAGATAATATTGTGTTTTAATTTTAATGACTGATATATTTAAAAAATTATTTTTAAATTTTGTGTATTCATTAAATTCACCCGCGAAGCGTGAATAATTTTACTGGTATATATGTATATATATAGTTTAACCTTCTTCCCAACATGTAACTCTGTTACTACTTTTGAGAACTACATTCCCAGTTTAGACAGTTCAAATTTATCGCCTAAACCACTTAAAAGTTACGTCGATAAATTTTGAAGTTATCTATTGTGATAATAGTGATTTTTAATATTAATTGATCATTATTTGACATTTAAGTCTTCTTTTAAGAAAACATTAATAATTATGAAAATTAATGATGAATTGGACATATTTTAATTTTTATTTAATGTGAAAAATTCTTATAAAATGATTATCTACACTAAACGTGAACTAGTTACATAAAAAATGTGGCAAGTATTGCAACGACCAATGAGTCAAAGTTTAAATTTTAATTAAGAAAAGTTTCTTTTACACTTTCGGTATATATTTCTAATATTTAATTTTTTACAAAGACGAGTCTTGTGAAAATAAGTTTGTAAATAATGTCAATGTTTGTGTTATGGTTTTATGATATTGTGCAAAAGATTTTAGTAGAACTATATCTATTGTAGTTTTATATGGGCCTGAAGTGAATAAAATATGTGTAGATTTTACTTTTATTTTTGCAGAACAGAGAGATAATTTTAAATAAACTTTTGACTAAAAAAAAAAGATATTCGAAAAAGGATTGTAAAAAAAAGTGTGACAACAAAATATATACAAAGATAGAAAGCAGATGATGCTAAAAGTAGAACACCTCGACGTATAAGAAACTACATAATTACGTACTAAGTATTACTAATAAGGTTGCGAAGAGATGGAGCTAGCCCCTCCCCTCTTTCATCTAGAGAGCGACAATACTAACTATCAACTAACTTTCTATCATATTCCACTTCTTCACCTTCTTGTATATCTAGAGTCATGTACTCAATATAAGTAATTTGATTTGATTAAATGTCATAATTGGAGGTGTATGTCAAACTTGATTATTTAATATATTATCAATTATAAATAATTCAAATATTGTCGATGCTTAAAGTAATTACTATTAATGCAGAAATACAACAATGTACCTAGAGTTGTTCCACACAATGGGGTCTGGGGAGACTAGAGTATACGTCTATCTTACCTCTACCTCAGGGTGTTCACCTCTGAGGTGAAATAGAGAGGCTATTTTCAATAGTGGAAAATATACAAGAAAAGTATATATAGTAGACAATATATAGTAACATATGGTTTCTTTTGCAATGCCTTTTCCAATGGGTTTCAAAGATAAAAAAAAAATCCTCTATTAGATAGCCCATAAACTGACCTAGGTAAATGCATTCCTTATGAACATAACCATGAATAGTCCTAATAAGACAATTCAACCAATCTTTTGTTTTGCAAGAACTTTTCAAGGACCAAATGATCCTTTTATTTCATTCATACTTCATATAAATCACTCTGAAACCCCAGAGTAGGAACAAAATAATACTCCAACAAAATAATACTACAAAAAAAGTACAAAAAAAATAGATAGTCATAGAAATCAAAGAACAAGAATTACAAGAATAGTCCTAAGAACCCCGTAAGTTTCGAAAATCCGTTAGGACTTCCCGAAAGTAGGGGCTATGGCGTCTCTCCGTTTGGAGACTCTGGAGGATTTCCCCCCTATTAGTAAAGGCAACAAGATAAATCACTCCTACCTAATAACCTTCTATCTAATTGTGTCCACATCCTCCTATCTAAGGTCATGTCCTTAGTATCTTGTCTAATCACCTCTCGACAATACTTCTTTGGTTAACATCTCCCTCTCTTGAATCGATCCATATTCAACCTTTCGTTGTAATATATATTGTTAAATACAAATATCGAATAGGGCCCCTAACCCAAATGATGATACCACTTCTATCAAGAATTTTTTTTATATTCAAACTTCATTCACTGCACCACATCTTTGACGAATATATTTGCGTTTATGATTTTGCCATCTTAGTTTTTTTCCAAAGCAATGAAGGTCAACAACTATTTCCCCATCCAATTGTAGAATTTGTAGAGAAGCAAATTTAAAATGTGCTTATTTTTCAACATAGAAAAAAGGAGTTCCATCTATATTTGTACAGCACATCACCTACCATTGATTTTTAAAATTAGTAAAACTTGTGATTGATTCATGAAGAAACTTAATTTTATTAGGTTGTCCCTTTGGAAACTAGAAGAAGAAAAATATATTTGGTAACTTTACTTTTAAATTACCAAATAATTATATTCAATTCATATATAATAGGAACAAACTCATGTTATTGAGTCGTACATACATTTTGAATATCCTATATAATAAATTCGAAATCATTGATCAAATACTGGATAATTTTATTTGGTAAAAATCTACAATGTGGCACTCCGTAAGTAGGAATTTGGACAACTAATTGACTTTGCAATGCTTCAAAATTACATCTAAAAAATAATAAAATAAAAAAATGTGTCACATAACCTATAATTATTACACTCAAATTATACTTTTTCAACTCGTATGCTACTATTTAATTTTATAAATGTCTCTAAAGCCTATAACACATTGGATCTAATGTCAATTAGTCAATGTCGATAAAGGTTTTAACATATTTTTTCAATACGTATATTTATTGCCTCTAAAAACTATTTTTGTTACATCATCGATCGAGGTGTTTGCATATTATATCCAAACAACAATTTCTGGTGTTGATCAGCAATGATATCCTAAGCTATTTGATCATGTAACTATATATTTGACACTTGGTCTACAACGACCCTCATAAGTACATGTTAATATATATAGTTTTGGGTATGAATTTTTTTTTTGTTATGTTAGAGCATTATCTTCGGAATAAATATTATGCAATTCGAATTTTATCGAAACTTCAATATAGACAACGAGAGATTAATTTACTAGGTAGTCAAAACATCAAGTGGAAGCAATTGAGATTATTCCATTTGTAGTTGAGACTACTGCACTCATTTTAATTACGGGGGGAAAAGTGAATAAAGATCTGTTTCAACCGAACATGAAACCATATCAAGATATTATTAACATGTGATATTTAGATGATTAATGCGAGTCCGGAGCCTAAAGGGTGAAAAATGTTAACAAAAATTTTAAAACGGTATATAAATTTTTTTTAATCAAAATGGTAAAATCGCTCATAAAGTAGCGATTTTGTCCGCTAGAAAAAGTAAAATCGCTGCAATAGCAGCGATTTATTAAATTTAATTTTTTTTTAAAAAAAAATTAAACAAAATCGCTCCCAAAGCAGCGATTTCCAAACTCAAATTTTCTTTTTTTTTTAATACATTGCTGTTGAGGCAGCGACTTAAGTTTTTTTTAAAAAAATTATTTTTTGCTTTTTTTTTAAAGTTTAAATAATTTTTTTTTAAAAAAATCAACTCGCAGCGGTTTTTAATTAAATTTTTTTCTTTTTTTTAAAAAATCAAATCGCTAAACCGCTGCAATTTGATTTTTTTAAAAAAATTATTTAAACTTTTTTGCCGTTTTAGTTTTAAAAAAATTTCATGTACCGTTTTGGAATTTTTGTTTACATTTTTCACCCTTTTGGCTCCGAACTCTGATTAATGTTATCTAACTACACTTTTTTTCCTTATTTTTTTATTATTTCCGATCATTTAAAAAATTATAAAAATCCCTCTTTTTCATAATTTCTTTCACTTTTTTGGATACATCATGTAAACTATCACCTTAAGATTTTTTTTCTTTTTTTCACGCCTAAAATCACTCTATGGTATCACTATCACCAATTATCTCTGTCACTCTATTTCTTTTAATTTCAATTTTTTCTCTTTTCGATTTATCAATTGCAAATTATTGAAGAGCTTCTTATTCTTCTTTATTCATTTTTTTCTTTCCACTTCATTAGGTATCAATTTTTTTTTTTTTAGTTTTTTCATTGACGAATTCAGTTGAAGAAGGACACATCTTCAATTTTAATCTCGTGGAAGAAATGACCCCAAAAAATGGAAAGATCGAGTTGTTGGTGGCTCCGATAAGGACTTTGAGTCGAGATCCATAGACACTATTAAATATAACTGTCGTACATAAACACCAATGCTATATAACAAAATTAGTTTATATCATATTCATAGTTATGTATATGACACATAACTTTGTTATGTTATAACATAGTTTTTATCAGACATTGTGATATCTTACATGTTGTTTAGTATCCGCATCATTGTTTTATCATATTCATAGTTTATTTTATATGATAAATAAATATATAAAATTATTGATTTTCTATAATCTGTTATGGTTTGGGAGAGATTTGAGAGAAGAAAATTTAAAATTAGAATTGTTTGGAGCTATTATTTGAGTAAGATTAACATCAATTTGATTTGCATGATTTGGAGAACTGACATTTAATTTTCTTTTTAATCTCAACAAACTAGTTGTATAATATATCAAAGTGATGTATCTGGAAGAATGGGATGTATCCGAAAAAATGGAATGTATCTGGGAGAATAAGATGTATCCGGATGACAATAATTTTTTTAGGAGATTTTAGTAAATTAAAAAAGAGTAGAAATATAATGCAATTTGCTCCTTACACTATGAGATTCCTAAAAAAAATTTACTTAATTAAACACTTGTAATAAAATATTATTCATAATTATACATAAATTATATATATGAATTATGATAGTGTAAAATATACTTATATTATCATTCTTTGTAACATAATTAAATTTTAATAAGAGGCGATCCACACCAATTAGGAGGGGTGCATATACATCCACTAACTTTGAAAAAAATTATATGTATATATGTATATCTATTTTGAGAACCTAACAAAAATTAGAATATAGTTAACAGTACACTCATGGAAAAAAAATATAAAGTGCCGTTGTGTTATTGATATAAAATAGAGAAATCACCCTTGAGACCACGGATCGAATCCAGCTAAAATCCTTTATCATTATTTTTATTTTCATTAATTTATTTTAAAACTCATATTTAAGCAAAGATAATACTAATACATTCGAAATCTTCGATCTAAATTCACCATTTTAGTATCATATATATTTTATGAGAGTGTCCAAATCAAGATTGGGTTAGGGAAGTAGTAGCTATCCATCTCAAATCATTTGCAAAAGACATCAAATGAGGATGAATTGCTAATTAATATTAAACCTTTTGATTTTCCTAACCACTTGGGTCCCTATAATTATCATTCACAATCCTTTTTACGTCACCTTTTTTGACTTATTACTCTAGTCAACTCAAATATACACGCTTTCTTCTCCCTCCATCTTTTATCTCATATTTAAATTTTTAATTTTATGAGCTTTAAATTTTAAAATTGTTATTTCAATTGGTTTATAAATTTATTATTTATACATATATAATAAATTCTTAAAATACACATATTATCCAAATAAAAACAAATAAATTATGGAAATTTATAGTTAAATTTCTAACTCTACTCGCTAATCATATATATCTTTCATATATGTTGATGAAAGTCCAAACCGTAAAGTGCTAGGAAATTATATTAAACATGTAGTTTATGTATCTACTCTCTCATAAAGTCATCAAGGATACTTCATTTACAACTTCTTAGAAATTATAATATTCAAAAAGTTTTAGCGATATAGTAATCTATATAAATGCTTCGCTAGGTGATTTTGATTAATGTCAGATAAGATTCTCCATATATTATTTCTCTCGTTTCAATTTATGTGATATTTTAATTTTTTTCTCACGACAAAATTGAGTAATTCTTAAATCTAAATTGGTTCATATCAACTTAATGTTTCTATTTTTAAGTTTATATATACAAAACCATACAAAAAATATTATAATTAAGTGGCAATTAATTATTTTCATGTTGATTTGATGATTTAAAAAAATATATTGATCACAACTTACATAGCTTAAATCGTGAAATGCGAAAAAAAATGGCACATAAACAGGAAAAAAATTTGGTAAAAGACAATTAGGACGGAGGGAGTAACTATATATTATAGGCTTCAACAAATATATTTATTAAGTATTTCGTCAGCTTCAATATATGTGAACATCATTTAAAGCGTACAGAGTTTAAGAAAGAATTAAAGAAAGAGTTTTGTTGAGATTTAAAACATGTTATAACATGTGTTCACATAAATTGCAACATATGGAATATATTTATGCAAAACAATATATATCAATCAGAGGCAGATCTAGGATTTAGAGTTATTGGGTGCCAAGCAGAGGCGGACCCATGTGATTTGATAAGGGTGCACGTTTATCCGTTAACTTAAAAAGAAATCACACGTATATATGTATATTTATCGTGAAAAATTAACATAAAGTAGGATATAATTAATAGAGGACCCATAAGAAGCTAGGGGTGCCCTTATTTAGTTGGTACATGCTAGAGGAACCACTTCCCAGAATACTGTTTAGTCTTATTTCATTATTTTTATTTCAAGTTTAGCTTATAAATCATATTTAAGTCATTAGTTACTAATTAAATACTACATTATTCATCAATTGTTGTGAAAGTTTTGTTAACTACCTAAATTAAGATAGTATCGGTGCATCAAAATCTTCAAATTTTGGATTCGTCTCTAATGCTTAGTAGACTCATTGATTAAATCAATTTTAAATTCAGATAAAATTATCCGTCTATGGCTAAATGAGAATGCAGAATTGGGTGAAGGACACAAGGCTTAAACTTTAATTAATGACAATTTTTTGTTGTTCAAAAATTTAAAGGAAGAGTCATGATTTCAACGGACAATGGTGAAGAGAATTTTTTTTATTATATATTTAATTATATAAACAAAAGTCAAAGAATTATATTAAATTAGTTAAGAAATATTTATTGACTAATACTTAATAATAGTAGAAAAAAATCAAAAAACAACAGAAAATGTGCCTTGTCTAAAGAAAAATTAAAACAAAAAAAGGCTGCCCTGAAAGCTGCTTGCTAGAATCGAGATCCTGCGAACTAAGACTCATTAAGTCAATGGTCTAATACTGTGCCAAGGTCACTTTTATTCGGTGGGTGGCACATTTATTATTTATACTTGTGTTGTATATAAATATTTATAGATAAATAGAGTTTCCGTCGAAATTCGTGAGTCGCGTGGCACCCCCACTGGCCTTAATAGATCCGCCCCTGATATCAATCAATTAAGGAAAGATTGAAACGTCGAAAGTCTATTCAAAACAATTTCTTTACATCTCAAATTTAATTTTGTAAGATTATACCAAATATATGAATCCGGAGCCTAAAATGGTATATATAAAATTTTATATTAACCAAAACGGCAAAATTGCTGGAACAACAGCGATTTCCTCCACCGGAAAAAGCAAAATCGCTGCAGTAGCAGCGATTTTGCAAAATGTAATTTTTTTTTAAAAAAATTCTAATCGTTACCTAGGCAGCGATTTTCAATTTTTTTTTTAATTTTTAAAAAAAAAGAAAATCGTAGGAAAAACAAATTTATTGATTTTCAATTTTTTTTTTGAAATTCAAATATATAGCTTATAAGAAAATATGCATTGTTTTAAAAAAATTAAGAATAAGTAAGGTAACAAAAATATTTTCTTTCTAAAAAAATATATTATATTGAATTTAAATTTAGATGATGTTTGAGTTTAAAAGAATTCTAACTTTTTAACCTCTTTTATTTATATTTTCACAATGTCATATAATGTTAATCTTCATATTTTTTCATCACCGATCATTAGCTTCATTGGTGAGTTTACTATCTTCTTCATATTCTTTATTTTAATATAGATTTTTTAAAAAATATTTTTATTTTCTATATGCAGATGAGAGATTTTATGTTTTATATGCAGATGAGAGATTTCCATTTTTTTTAGAAAATCTAGGCAGTGATTTTAATTTTTTTTAAGCAGCGATTTTCTAATTTTTTTTTAAAAAAAAAAATTAAAAATCGCTGCCTAGGTAGCGATTTTGCTTTTTACGGTGGAGGAAATTGCCGTTTTGATTAATATAAAATTGTATATACCGTTTTGAAATTTTTATTAATATTTTATACCCTTTAGGCTCCGGACTCTCAAATATATTATCATTGTACAACCAAATGATTGAAATATTAAAAAGAATCCAAATTGCAAAGCTAGGCTATATCGTCCTTCTGATTTTTGTTATAATCCTTTAAATATAAAAAAATATAAGTCTAATCTCTGAAATAAGTTTTCAGCAAGAAGAAAAGAAACTTAAAAGAAAGACGACGTGGATGTGGATGTGGACGTAGAATTTCTAAATCATATGTGTTTTATTCCATAAAGGAAAAAATATATACTAAGTGAGAATTAATTTCTGATTTTTAGGTAAACAACTCAAATTTTAATCTAAGTTCACTATCATATAGTACGAGTTTTGGTATATATTATTTAATTAACTCTTTCTCTCTATATATATATAGATCATAGATTCACGTGTATCATAAATTGTACCGTAAAACCTACCCATGCCTATGATTTTCTCCTCCATCCATTTTTAGCTCATTTTCAGCTTAATTTATTCCGATCCATCTCATCAACGTTTTAATTGATATATCTAGTCAAAAGAAATCTTGTAAAATAATTTCAAAATGATATTTTTTTTATTTGATATAGAGCCACAATAAGAAAAATCGTCATTTTATTATGTACTAAAAATTATGAAAGTAGAAGTAATTAAAACTTTATATAAATAAAGCAGATTGAATTTTAATCCATTGTAGCTCATTTTCAAATATTTTTTCACGAATCAATAATCCTAACATTTGTAACTCATTCCATCTTAAATTTGCCTAAATTCATTTTAATTCGTTCATTTATGACCGGACATACATTATATGATTAAAATATAGTTTCTTGCTGAATTGAATATATCTCACAAAAGCAGACAAGAAAGAAACAAAACAAAACAAAAGACAGAAGCTAAAATCCTACGTAACTTTTACTTTAATTTGGACAGCTTTGATTTGGTTATAATTATATGCATGAATAATATTCTAGTTTACGTGTTTTTTGTCACTATTCAGCAGCTTTTTGCATGATTATTATTATTACTACTACAATTAAATCACTAAATATATGCCTTTACCCTACGTAGCTGTTAGCCATCAATTAACCAATATATTTGTGAAGGCAGTGAAAAATACATTAACATAATTATATTTCACTAACTAATTTAAAGATAATAGTTATATATAATATCAAACTCCAAGATTCTATGCATTAGTAATATAATAATATGATGTGTACAAAACTCTACATATTGTATATGTCAACGCGTTCTTACAAGTATTAATTAAATCACAATATATGTTCAATATATATTGAGAAAAAAAAAAGACATAAAAAGTGGTAAACAAGAAACTCCAAGCCCTTACATACCATATTTACTAGTACTCATGATATACTCTGATAATTATGATCATTTTTATTATGTCTGTCAACAGTATCATATATATATATCTTCTTGTAATTAATTATAATTAACAACTAGGGAATATCATGGAAGAAAGAGTCTTCAAGAAGAATATCAGGCCAATCTGAATTAGGGTTTGCTCCTCCAAATAAAGGAGGAGTACAATTAGTATTATCTCCTTCTCCAGTATGATTAATGGAGGAATTTGATTGATCATTTGTTGCAATAATCGCCGGAGAAGAACAAGAGGTAGGAGGAAGTTGCCATGGTGAAGTAGTAGTAGTTGTGTTTATCATGTCTTGTAATTCAGGTAAATGGGAGAAATGGATTGAATCTTGAAGACTAGTTGAATTATCAGGTGGTGGAATATTAATATTGTTGAGGGAATTATTGGCGATATTAGTTGAGTTTAAAAGATTATTATAACCTTCTATTTCTGGGATATTGACATTAGTAGTTGGAAGTATGTTTTGTGGTAAGAGAAGGAAATTCAGATACTGAAGAGTAGCAACTTCAGATTGTAGTGATCTCATTGCAATAGTAGAAGCTGCTTGTTGTGATCCTTCCCATGATGAGTGATGATGATGTTCAACTAATTCCTTCAATTTTGCAAGAGCTATAAGATGAGGCAAGCTGTTGAATATATCGGTTCGTGGTCGATGAGTCATTGGATCATACCCCATTTGTATTAGCTTCTTTTTCAGATGTGTGTTCCAGAAATTCTTGATTTCATTGTCAGTTCGCCCAGGTAGATGTGTTGCAATTGCTGACCACCTTTTATAAGGAAAAAAAAAAATAGTCTTTGTGTGAATACATTTTCAAGAACCTAGCTAGCCAAACTTAATTGAGAGATGAAAATGAGAGTTAATTACTTGTTGCCAAGAATAGCATGAAGATTGAGGATGGTTTGTTCTTCTTCTTGAGAAAACTTGCCTCTCTTGATATCTGGCCTAAGATAATTAGTCCACCTCAATCTACAACTCTTTCCACATCTATTAAGACCTGGACCATGTACCAACAATTAAATAATGTTCAATCATATGAGGAAAAGTAAACATTTGAATTAATGTTGATTCAATCGATAACTTCAATAAATTTCATTTAAATGCTTGAACTATGGTTTTCTCCAATCGAACACATGATAAATCTTTCAAACTTAAGAATTTTTTGTGTGTGTGTGTGTTTGAGTTCTCATCTGTGTTCAATTGGTCAATTGAAACAAATTGTGGGTTCGAGTATGTGTAAGTGGTTAACAAATTAAACCTAGAACTAATGTTCAAAATCTATGTTACTCAGACTTTTTAAAAATGTCATCTGATATGTGTCAGACTCTTCAAAAATAGTGCATTACTGAAGGATCCTATACAGATGAGACGACAATATTTTTGAAGAATCTGAGTAATAAAATTGTATTTACCTGCAAGTTTAGGGAGGGCTCTCCAGCTACCATGACCATGTTTCTTGATATGATTGATGAGTTTTTGATCTTCTTCTGGAGTCCAAGGACCTTTCTTAAGGCCTATTTCATCACAAAAAGGAGACCTTCCCATATTATTATATCAAATAGACTATAGTTTTTTTTTTTTTATAATTTATGATTTTTGAAGGCTGCCTCCTTCTAATCCTACCTAATAACTTTGATTACATTATGCATATATATATATATACACACTCTTTACACTTTTTGTCTTCATGTTGTATACCAATGAAACAAGACATACGTGGGAGCTTACCATTTGTTTTCACCTTTTATCTAAAATGTCATTTATACCCCTCTCCAATCTTTGTCATCTAGCTACTTTGGTGCTATAGATAGGGATAGTTGATTTTTCTTTAATTTTCTTGAGTTTTTTCCCCTCTTTATAGTATTGAGGAAATAATAGAAATTATAGGCGGAAAGAATTCGGATGGATCAAAATGGGTTGAGTTAGTAAAATGGATGATTTATTGACTTGTCCAAAAGTTATTTCGGCGGAAATAGATTCAAAAGCTGATCAAATTTTATCCATCCAATTATTATTAACTATTTTTAATTTAGTGCCTAGTAATATGAATAATTTTCTTTTATTATGATATATGACATGTCATAAAAATAATAACATTTTTAATGAATTCATTTGGTTAGATATTAACTCAAATATTGATGGATTTGCATTACTAAATGTACATGTTCATAATTAATCAAACATAAGTGTGTGGAAAAATTATGGTTTCATGGGTTATTTAAGTGTGCAAAGGCACGGTAGTATTTCTTAGCTAAATAAAGTTTATTAATTATAAAAAAAAAATCGATTCCTAAACTTTTACTAATATTTATGATAAACTTGTAATTGTCATAAATAGGTACACTATTTGTGAAAAAAATAATGTATCGCCAAATAATTTTAAATTTATTGCTAATATAACTCAAGAAATGACATCTATCACAAAAAGTAAACAATTAGTGATCAACTTTGTATCGTAATAAATAATTTCATAACTAAATATCACATTTATTTATTGTAGTTGTAAAAAGTTGAAAGGCAATTATCACTGATCTTTCAAGTATATATAGGTGTAATATTTACATATATTGACTAGGAATTTAAATGATTTGATCACTTAAGCATCACATTTAGGAACTTATTCACATATTTAAAATAATTTGTGGGAACATTTAATTAGTGACAAAAACTTAATTATCGTCAAATATATTTTTTAAAAGGCAATTACTAGTCCAATTAAATTTTGGCACTCGTTATAAATGTCATTAAATCTAAAGACAATTAACTAATGTCAATACAAGCATTAACACTAAAATTATTTTTGTTATAGTAATTGTTGACGTGGACGATAAATAAAACAACCTACGTCGAAAAAAGATCAATTGATACATTTATTCACCTTAAAATTTATTATCATATACTTCACCTGAGCATATGGTTGAATGTTCTAAGTATTAGTTACATTATTGAAGATATTGCATTTGTATTGACAAAATGCTAACTTTATTTGGTAAGCTATATTTTCATCTCCACAAATGTCTAACGTATTACGTACTTTCCCAACAGGAGCAGGTGGGCAAAAAGGGCTGATTTGTAAAAATGGATGGACCCAATCATAAATTTAAAGGACTATGTAAATGAATAAGAGTAATCGAATACTCTTTTGTCCAAAAATTATATATATATAATATATATATATATATAATATATATATATATATATATATATATATTGTAACGACCTGTTTAGTCGTTTTGAGCAACAGAAGTGCATTTCTGGAAAAACTGGCAGAGACAACGTGTGTCCCGACGGACCGTCGTGGTCACGACGGCCCGTCGAGGGAGTGTCGTCCCATGGCACTTAGAATTTTGAAATTGGGTACTGAAAATCGACTCTCTGTAAATTGTGACGGACCTGCAGGACGTGCCGTCACATCCATGACGAACCGTCGTGAGTCCCGTTGCAAAACACTTCAACTTTTGAGAATTTGGTGCAAGAAAACGAGTTTCTGACCGTCAGGACGGAGGTGCAGGACGGACCGTCACAGGTGTGACGGGCCGTCACAGCCACCTGGAACCTGGGGAGGTGCGACGACGACCGTGACGGACCGTCGCAGGCACGACGGCCCGTCACAGGTCACGCAATCCCAGGCAGTTTAGGAATTCTCCACACGTTTTAAGGGTCGTTTTTGACTATTCTTTCCTTAATTATAAAGATTGAGGGGTAACATTAATAAGTCTAATTACTTAGGGGTTAAAAGGGGTAACCTTAAGTGAATTAGTGGGGTTTTATTGTCCTTTTTCACACTTAATTATATGATTAATTAGGGTAAAGGAAAGAGGGTTTGAATAAAACCAAAAGAGAAAGAACAGAAAGGGAGAGAGCAGATCGATCGAGAGGCATAGGGAATATCAAAGCTTGGGAATTTGCTTGTGGATTCCAAATTCTTCGGTGGAGGTAGGTTATGGTTATATTACGATACTCGTAGTGAACTCTTAATAGTGAATAATATGTGTTGATGATATTGTAAACCTGTCTATATGCTTAATTGTATGCTTGCATGAACATGATTATGTGATTTTGATAAAACAAGCATGATGAAAACCATTGAATCCCAAATCTTGAAAGAAACTTTAATCTATGATATTAATGATAATGCCTTGGTATAAAAGAAGGCTTGATGAATTAAAGTGATTGGGATTGATGATGCCTTGGTATAGAGAAGGCTTGATTAACGGATATAATGAGATTAGTGGATCGGAGTGTCACGTTCCGACACATAGAATTAGTGGATCGGAGTGTCACGTTCCGACACATAGTATTAGTGGGACGGGTGTCACGAACCGACACGTAGATGTAAGGGATCGGAGTGTCACGTACCAACACATATAGGGGATCGGAGTGTCACGTTCCGACACATATAGGGGATCGGAGTGTCACGTACCGACACATAGTAGTAGGGGATCGGAGTGTCACGTACCGACACAGAGGAAGAAAGATAATGAATCTCGAAAGATGTTAATATACTCAACATAATGAACTTAATCCCCAAATGAGTATGGTATTAGGCTTGAGTCCTCATGGATGAACTTGATGGTATTTATTGACGATTAAACTACTTGTTGCTCACATGTTGAGTTTATAGTTGATTGATAATATTACTTGATATGTATTATCGCCTATTTTGAGTTAACCGATGATATCTACTCAGTACGTGTGGTTGTACTGACCCCCTACTTTTATGTTTTCCTCTTGTTTTTTGTGTTATGCAGCAAACGTTCCGTCAACTTCGACTCAGCAGTAGATCAACCAGTCCTCACTCCATCGGAAATTCAGGTGAGCTAATGCGTCTAGCTTGGACTGGATCTTCTTCTTCAAGTGATGCCTTGAACTTCCGCATGGACTAGTTTTTACTTGTTTTTAGCTTTTAGACATTCTTAGATTAGTAAATTGAGATAGATGTTCTTGTGATGAGACTTCCAGATTTTGGGAATATTAATAATAGTTTTGAGTTGTTTTTATTAATGAGTTAAGTCTTCCCATTTCTTTTGTTGATATTGTATTAATGTTAAGGTTTATATGGGTTGGTTCGCTCACATTGGAGGGTAAATGTGGGTGCCAGTCGCGTCCCCCGATTTGGGTCGTGACAGACTTGGTATCAGAGCATTAGTTCTTGGTCTCATCACACAAGAACAGGTCTAGTAGAGTCTTAAGAACGGTAGGGACGCCTTTACTTTTCTTTTCTTGAGAGCTATAAGACTTTAGGAAAATTCCATTCTTTCATTCTTCTTTCGTGCTACTACTTGAGTCCAATTGGTATCTAGGTGATACAATTGATATCTGACCATCTTCACTCTATTTCGCAGATGGTTAGAACTAGAGCAACGACCGCACCAGCACGACAACGGAAAGACTGAAACTACTGAGCCAGCCACTGGGGCTGTGGCTCGAGGAAGGGTAACGGCAGAGGCCGTGGAAGAGGTCGTGGGAGGACGTCCTCTAGAGGGAGAGGACGAGCCCCTAGCCCATCTGATACTAGGCAGTGACTCCTCCACCGACCGAAGAGGTGATAAGAGAGGGTGAGGAAGGGGAGAATGAACAAGGGCAGAATGAGAAATGCCACCCACCAACCTACCCCAGAGATGATCAACCAAGTACTTGCTTATCTTAGCGGGTGGTCTGATCAGGGTCAAGCACCTCCAGTGGGTTCCTGCACCAACACCTCCGTTTCAGAGATACGACATGCGCTACTATGGCTCCCCGCAGGGATGCAACATTGGGAATAGGCACATTTCCACGTCTGACTACTGGGCCTATTATGACAAACGATCAACACGAACTTTTCAGTAAGTTCTTGAAATTGAAACCCCCAGTCTTCAAGGGTGCAGAATCTGAGGATGCTTATGATTTTCTGGTTGATTGTCATGAGCTAACTACACAAGATGGGGATAGTAGAGAGGTTTGGTGTCGAATTCGTAGCTATCAGTTCCAAGGTAACGCCAAAATGTGGTGGCGTTCACATGTTGAGTGTCAACCAACAGAGGCACCACCTATGACTTGGGAATCATTCTCTAACCTATTCATGAGAAATATATCCCAAGGACTTTGAGAGATAGAAAGAGGGATGAGCTCTTGAGTCTGGAGCAAGGTAGAATGACGGTTAATGCATACGAGGCTAAATTTCGCGCACTATCCAGATACGCCACCCAACTTGTTTCAGTCCACAAGAACGGATCCGCCGTTTTGTGAAGGGGTTGAGATCAGAGTTGCGGATTTCAGCCTTACAGATAGCGGCAACGGCAACACCTCCAAGAGGTGGTAGATTTTTGTGATAGAGGTGGAAGGAGTGACACCAGATGACTTCACCACGACATCGACATCAAAAAGGTTTCGAAGGGGAGGTGATTAATGGTTCTTTTCTAGAGGACAGAACTCTCGGAGGTCACTCATGTTCGACCAATACAATCTTCACTACAGACTGTAGTTGGGGGTCCACCTCAGAACGGTCAACACTACTCCGAGAGACCTATGCCCGATTCCAGAAGTGCTATGGATGTGGGGAGATTGGACATATTAGGAGGAATTGTCCAAAACAGAGTTACAGAGCCCCACTAGCTA
>JAKWIY010000217.1:0-41855 GCA_027704805.1 Solanum corneliomulleri
AGTGTTGGAATGATTATTGAGTTGTCGAGGCAAGTGACTTCTCGACCTTTGTTAAGTTTGTAGAATTTTGTATTTTTCTTATTGTATGTGTTGGGGGAGTAACGAGAGGTGTATGGGTGGTGAGTAAGGAGTCATATGATTGAGCTTAATGATAAAAAAAAGAAAAAGGAATAACAAAAAAGGCAATATGATGGTAATTTTTCTGTGGTATATAATGAATGATTTGAGTGGTAATATTTGTCCGTTATTGGTGAAATATTATGATTGTGGTATTGTTATTATAAATTTCTATGATGTTGTCATCTTCTTATTACTTTGTGAACATGCCTATTTACATTGGTTTTGAAACAATATTATGAGATCTATTGTGATGATGCCAATGGGAAATGGTTCTTGCAATGTCGATGGAAATTAGTTTCGGTGAGATATACTAATGTCGATGAGAAATAGTTTCGGTGAGAGATGACTAAGCCGATGGAAAGTATTTTTGGCATATATATTGACCTTGTGAGTCCCCCATGGATTTTGATGTAACATTTATTGTATGTATCGTAGTGTCACAACCCAAAACCGAGCCGCGACTGGCACCCACATTTACCCTCCTATGTGAGCGAACCAACCAATCTAACCCTTATCATTTCAACATATATCAACAGAACGTAATGCGGAAGACTTAACTCATTATAAAATCAAATCAATAACTATTATTATCCCCAAAATCTGGAAGTAATCACCACAAGAACATCTATGATCAAATTACTAACTAAAAATGTCTAAGAAGCTAAAAATACATAAGAAGCTAGTCAATGCCGAAAGTTCAAGGCATCAAGACTTGAAGAAGAAGATCCAGTCCAAGCTAGAAGCATTAACTCACCCTGAATTTCTGATGTAGTAAAGACTGGCTTGAATTACTGTTGAGTCGAAGATGACGGCACGTTTGTTGTACTCCACAAATAACAAAGAAGAAACATAAAAGTAGGGTCAGTACAAAACATGGGTACTGAGTAGATATCATCGGCCACACTCGAAATAGAAAACAATATACATCAAGTAATATTATAAACCGCTATGATGATAACACATGTAGCAACACAACAAGTACTATATCATTAACAATTTCCGTCAAGTTCACACATGAGGAGGACTCAAGACTCTATACCATACTCATTTTGCAATTATGTTCATTAGATTGAGTATATTAACATCTTTCAAGATTCATTATCCTTATTTCTCTTGTGTCGGTACGTGACACTCCGCTCCCTCCTACATCTTTAATCCTCTTCTGTCGGTGCGTGACACTCCGATCCCCTACTACTATGCGTCGGAACGTGACACTCCGATCCCCTAAATCTACGTGTCGGTTCGTGACACCCGATCCCTTAATTCTATGTGTCGGAACGTGACACTCCGATCCCCTAATCTCCTTCTATCAATTCATCCAGCCTTCTTTCTTACCAAGGCATCATCATTCTCATGAATTTGGTTCATCAAGCCTTTTCTTATACTAAGGCATAATCATTAACAAGAGATTAGGTTTTTATCAAATTTGGGATTCAATAGCTTCATCATGCTTAATATAATCACAATTATATAATCACATTCATGCAAGCATACAAATCAAGCACATAACAGGGTTTACAATATTATCAATACATATCATTCGCTATTAAGAGTTTAACTACGAATATCGTAAGAGAACCATAACCTACCTCCACCGACGAGACTAGTGATCAAGCAAGAATTTCCCCAAAGCTTTCTTCTTCTTCTCGTTCGATCGATTCTCTCTCCCTCTCTCTTGTTCTTTCTAGTTTTCTTATTCAAAACCCTCTCTTTTTTACCCTAATTAGCATACAATTAAGAATTGAAAGATGGTAATTATAACCCATAATTAATTAACTAGTCACCTCTTTTAACCCCCAAGTAATTAGACTTATAATCCTTAACCCTCTAACTTTATAATTAAAGTAGGAATAGTCCAAAACGTCCCTTAAAACGTGTAAAGAAATCCGACCCGACTGGTTCTGGATTACGGCAACCGTGTGTGACGGGCCGTGGGCCTGTGACGGGCCGTCGTGCCTGCGACGGTCCGTCCTGCAGGTCGTCGCAAGGTTCAGAGACCAAAATTTCCAACAGGGTCTGTGACGGTCCGTCACGCTTGTGACGGTCCGTCCTGCAAGTCCGTCACGAAGTTCAGAGAGTCATTTTCTCAGTACCCATTTTAGAATTCTAAGTGTTTTGAAACGAGACCCTGCGACGGTCCGTCGTGACCATGACGGTCCGTCGTGGGGTCCGTCGTTTCTGCCAGTTTTCCAGAAATAAAATCTGCTGCTCAAACGACTAAACAGGTCGTTACAATAGATACCAATTTACCCATCGTTCGTCCTCGAACCATCACAAGAAGAAAAAACAAGGGCGAGAAGGAGTACCTGAATCCTTAAACAGATGTGGGTATTTTTCTTGCATATCTGCCTCCTTCTCCCAAGTGGCTTCTTCAACCGGTCGATTCTTCCATTGCACCTTGATGGATGCAATCTCCCTTGACCTCAACTTGCGAACTTCTCTATCTAAAATAGTAACAAGCTCCTCCTCATAAGACAAATTTTCATCAAGCAAAACTGAATCCCAACGGATAATGTAGTTTCCATCCCCATGGTATCTTTTCAACATAGACACATGGAATACCGGATGTACACCGGACAGCCCTGGGGGCAAGGCTAGCTCATAAGCCACCTCCCCTACTCGCTTAAGTACTTCAAATGGCCCAATGTACCTCGGACTTAGCTTACCTCTTTTACCAACTGCATCACACCCCTTTCATGGCGAAACTTTCAACAAGACTTGTTCACCCTCCATGAACTCTAAGTCTCTAACTTTTCGATCTGCATATTCTTTTTGCCTACTTTGCGCCGCTAGAAGCTTTTCTTGAATAGATTTCACTTTCTCTATCGAATCTCTCAAAAGGTCAGTACCCAAGGTCTAACCTCAAATGCATCAAACCACCCAATGGGAGACCTACATCTCCTACCATACAATGCTTCAAATGGGGCCATATCGATGCTTGAGTGATAACTATTATTGTATGAAACTCCGCTAAGGGTAATAGTTATCCCAATGACCACCACTCTATCACGCATGCACGAAGCATATCCTCCAACACTGAATCGTTTCGCTCAGACTGACCATCGGTCTGAGGGTGAAATGCAGTACTAAGGTCCAACCTAGTACCCAATTCAGCATGCAATGTTTTCAAAACTTAGAAGTAAACTGCGTACCTCTATCTGATATATGGAGAGTGGGACTCCATGCAACCGAACAACCTCCGAGATATAGATTTTGATAACTTCTCTGCATTGTAAGTCACCTTGACCGGAATGAAATGAGCAGACTTAGTTAACCTATCAACAATCACCCAAATAAGTCGTACTTACCCATCGTCTTTGGAAGACCAACCACGAGTCCATTGCGATTCTCTCCCACTTCCATTCAGGAATGGGCATTCTCTGAAGTGTTCCTCCGGCCTCTGGTGTTCATACTTTACTTGTTGACAGTTTTGACAGTTGGCAATGAAGTCAACAATATCGCGCTTCATTCTACTCCACCAAAAGTGTTGCTTTAGGTCACGATACATCTTGGTTGCACCCGGATGTATAGAATACCTTGAAACTATGAGCCTCTGTCAGAATAATGTTGATCAATCATCGACGCGAGGTACAAATACCTTCCCTTAATCCTCAATACACCTTCCTCGTCAATTGTTGCTTCTTTAGCCTCCCTTGCAACACTTATCTCGAATCCGGATCATTTCTCATCATTAAACTGCTTTCCCTAATCTGTCAAGGAAGGAAGATCTTGCTTCCACACAAGCTAAAATCCTCCTTTCTCATTTACTTCTAACCTCATAAGGTCATTAGCCAAAATCTGCACTTCTCTAGCCAATGGGCGTCTAGAAGCTTGCAAGTGAGCTAGACTTGCCATGCTTCCCGCCTTTCTACTTAAAGCATCTGCCACAACATTCGCCTTCCCCGGATGATACAAAATAGTGATGTCGTAGTCCTTCAGTAGTTCCATCCATCTCCTCTTTCTCAAGTTCAAATCTTTCTGAGTAAAGACATACTGTAAGCTACGATGATCCGTATAGACCTCACACTTAACCCCATATAAATAGTGTCTCCATTGCTTTGATGCAAACACTACCGCGGCCAATTCCAAGTCATGAGTTGGATAGTTACGTTCATGCACTTTTAATTGCCTCGAAGCATAAGCAATCACATTCTTCTCTTGCATTAGTACTTGCACCCAAGCCAGAATAGGATGCATCGCAATATACAATGAAGTTCTTACCCTCTACTGCAAGGTAAGGATAGGTGCGGTAGTCAACAAAGTCTTGAGTTTTCTGAAAAGCTTTCCTCACACTCATCCGACCATACAAATGGAACATTTTGCTTAGTCAAGTTCGTCAATTGGGAAGCAATAGAAGAGAATCCCTTGACAAATCGGCCGTAGTAGCTAGCCAACCTAACAAAGCTCCTTATTTCTGACACATTAGTAGGTCTTACCCAATTCTTCACTGTGTCAATCTTAGAAGGATACCATCACTCCCTCCTCCTTAGAACCACGTGCCCAAGAAGGATACTGCATCTAGCCAGAACTCAAGCTTGAGAACTTGGCATAAAGCTTTTTCTCCCTCAACATTTCCAATACAATTCTCAAATGCTCCTCATGTTCCTCTTACTTTTAGAGTATATCAGTATATTATCAATAAATCGATCACAAAGAGATCCAAATATGGCTTAAAAATCCCGTTCATCAAGCTCATGAAGCAGCAGGGGCATTCGTAAGACCAAAAGACATCACTACGAATTCATAATGCCCATACCGAGTTCTAAAAGCAGTCTTTCACATCTGTTGCCCGTATTTCAATTGATGATAACCGGATCTCAAGTAAATCTTAGAGAAGACACACGCACCTTGTAATTGATCGAACAAGTCATCAATGCGAGGAAGAGGATACTTGTTCTTAATAGTTACCTTGTTCAACTTCCGGTAGTCTATGCACATCCGAAAACTCCCATCCTTCTTCTTTACAAACAAAACCGGAGCACCCAAAGGAGATGCACTTGGTCTAATGAAGCCTTTGCTCAACAACTCTTGAAGTTGAGCCTTCAACTCTCTTAACTCCGCGGGAGCCATTCTATAAGGGGGTATAGAAATGGGGCGAGTGCCCGGTTCAAGGTCGATGCAGAAGTCAATATCCCTATCTGGTGGCATACCAGGAAGATCTGCAGGAACACATCCAAAAACTCACGGACTACCGAACCGACTCAATCGAGGGTACGGAGTAGTGTCATCCTTGAGATGTGCCAAGAAAGCTAAACACCCTTTACTAACCATTTTCTTAGCACGAAGAAAGGAGATGATACGCACCGGATTGGAAATGTAGTCACCCTCCCACACTAACGGATCTGTCCCAGGCTTGGCTAACGTCACCGTTTTAGCATTACAATCCAAGATCGGAAATTGCGGAGAAAGCCAAGTCATACCCAGAATTACATCAAAATCAACCATTTCTAAGATAACGAAATCTACATAAGTGTTGCTCCCCACAAAGTTCACCAAACAAGACCTATATACCTTTTCAACTACCACAGACTCACCCACCGGAGTAGAAACTCGAATAGGCATATCAAGTAATACACAATGTAAATTTAGACCATTAGAAAATGAGGAAGATACATAAGAAAATGTGGATCCGGGATCAAACAATACAGAATCCATGGAATCACAAACCAGAAGATTACCTGTGATGACTGCATCAGATGTCTCCGCCTCCGATCTCCCAGGGAAAGCATAACAATGGGCCCTTTCGTTTGTTTGTCCGTTGCCCCTACTATGTTGTGATGTAGTGGCTCCAGTTTGCCCATCACCTCTGCCGTTTTGGTGACCACCATTACCTCGACCACCACGTCCTCCAGAATAACGGCCTCTACCATGACCACCTCTACCTCTAGCTATTGGGGTCTATAACTCTGTTTGGGACAATTTCTCCTAATATTCCAGTCTCCCCACATCCATAACACTCTCTAGAGTCAAGTAGAGCTCTCTCAGAGAAGTGTTGACCGGTCTGAGGTGGACCCCCAACTACAGTCTGTAGTGAAGACTGAATTGGTCGGACTAGTAACCTCCGGAACCCTGTCCTCTCGTAAGTAGAACCATTAAACTCACCTCCTTTCGAAACCTTTTTGATGTCAATGTCGAGGTGAAGTCATCAGGCTTCTATCCTTCCACCTCTATCACGAAGTCTACCACTTCTTGGAAGGATTTTGCCGTAGCCGCTACCTGTAAGGCGAAATCCGCAACTCTGATCTCAACCCCTTCACAAACCGGCGAATCCGCTCTTGTGGACTGAAACAGAGTTGAGTTGCATACCTTGATAAAGCACGAAACTTAGCCTCATATGCATTAACCGACATCCTACCTTGCTCTAGGCTCAAGAATTCATCTCTTTTCCTATCCCTCAAAGTCCGTGGGATGTACTTTTCCATAAACAAGTTAGAGAATGTTACCCAAGTCATGGGTGGTGCCTCTGTTGGTTGACACTCAACATGTGACCGCCACCACATTTTGGCGTTCCCTTGAAACTGATAACTCACGAACTCAACACCAAACCGTTCTACTATACCCATCTTGTGTAGTAGCTCGTGACAGTCAACCAGAAAATCGTAAGCATCCTCAGATTCCGCACCCTTGAAGACTGGGCCCAGTAGTCAGACGTGGAAACGTGCCTATGTCCAATGAGGCATCTATCGAGGAGCCATAGTGGCTGCATGTTGTACCTCTGAATCGGAGGTGTTTGTGCAGAAAATACAGGAGGTGCCTGACCCTGATAACCCCGCTAAGATAAGCCAGAACCTGATTATCATCTCTGGGGTAGGTTGGGGTGGCATTTCCTCATTCTGCACTGGTCTTCTCATTCTCCCCCTTCCTCACCCTCTCTCAGTACTACTCCTCAGTCGATGGAGGAGTCACCGCCCTAGCTAGCATCAGATGGGCTAGTGCTCGTCCTCTTCCTCTAGAGGATGTCCTCCCACGACCTCTACCACGGCCCCTTGCCGCTGTTTCTTCCTCGAGCCACAGCCCCAGTGGCTGGCTCAGACGTTTCTTGTCTTGCCGGTGTTGGTGTTGGCGCAGTCGTTGCTCTAGTTCTAACCATCTGCGAAATAGAGTGAAGATGGTCAGATACCAATTTGTATCACCTAGATACCAATTGGATAAAGTAGTAGCACGAAAGAAAGAAAGAAAGAATGGATTTTCCTAAAGTCTTATAGCCTCTCAAGAAATTAAAGGCGTCCCCCTACCGTTCCTTAAGACTCTACTAGACTCGTTCTTGTGTGATGAGACCACGAACCTAAGGCTCTGATACCAACTTTCACGACCCAAAATCGAGCCGCGAATGGCACCCACATTTACCCTCTTATGTGAGCGAAACCAACCAATCTAACCTTATCATTTCACATATATCAACAGAACGTAATGCGGAAGACTTAACTCATTAATAAATCAAAATCAATAATTATTATTATCCCAAAATCTGGAAGTCATCACCACAAGAACATCTATGATCAAATTACTAACTAAAAATGTCTAAGAAGCTAAAAATACATAAGAAGCTAGTCCATGCCGAAAGTTCAAGGCATCAAGACTTGAAGAAGAAGATCCAGTCCAAGCTAGAAGCATTAGCTCACCCTGAATTTCCGATGTAGTAAAGACTGGCTTGAATTACTGTTGAGTCGAAGATAACGGCACGTTTGCTGCACTCCACAAATAACAAAGAAGAAAACATAAAAGTAGGGGTCAGTAAAAAACACGGGTACTGAGTAGATATTATCGGCCAACTCGAAATAGAAAACAATATACATCAAGTAATATTATAAAACCGACTATGATACTCAACATGTAGCAACAACAAGTACTATATCATTAACAATTACCGTCAAGTTCACACATGAGGACTCAAGCCTCTATACCATACTCATTTGGGAATTATGTTCATTAGATTGAGTATATTAACATCTTTCAAGATTCATTATCCTTATTTCTCTTGTGTCGGTACGTGACACTCCGCTCCCTCCTACATCTTTAATCCTCTTCTGTCGGTACGTGACACTCCGATCCCCTACTACTATGTGTCGGAACGTGACACTCTGATCCCCTAAATCTACGTGTCGGTTCGTGACACCTGATCCCCTAAATCTACGTGTCGGTTCGTGACACCCGATCCCCTAAATGTACGTGTCGGTTCATGACACCCGGTCCCCCTAATACTACGTGTCGGTTTGTGACACCCGATCCCTTAATTCTATGTGTCGGAACGTGACACTCCGATCCCCTAATCTCCTTCTATCAATTCATCCAGCCTTCTTTCTTACCAAGGCATCATCATTCTCATGAATTTGGTTCATCAAGCCTTTTCTTATACTAAGGCATCATCATTAACAAGAGATTAGGTTTTTATCAAATTTGGGATTCAATAGCTTCATCATGCTTAATATAATCACAATTATATAATCACGTTCATGCAAGCATACAAATCAAGCACATAACAGGGTTTACACTATTATCAATACATATCATTCGCTATTAAGAGTTTTACTACGAATATCGTAAGAGAAACCATAACCTACCTCCACCGAAGACTAGTGATAAAGCAAGAATTTTTCCCAAAGCTTTCTTCTTCTTCTCGTTCGATCGATTCTCTCTCCCTCTCTCTTCTTGTTCTTTCTAGTTTTCTTATTCAAATCCTCTTTCTTTTTTACCCTAATTATCATATAATTAAGAATGAAAGATGGCAATATACCCACTAATTAACTTAAGTCACCTCTCTTTAAACCCCAAGTAATTAGACTTATAATCCTTAACCCTCTAACTTTATAATTAAAGTAGGAATAGTCCAAAACGTCCCTTAAAACGTGTAAAGAAATCCGACCCAGACTGGGATTACGCAACCTGTGACGGGCCGTCGTGCCTGCGACGGTCCATCTTTCAAGTCGTCGCAACGTTCAGAGACCCAAATTTCCACCAAGGGTCTGTGACGGTCCGTCACGCCTGTGACGGTCCGTCCTGCAAGTCCGTCACGAAGTTCAGAGAGTCGATTTTCAGTATCCAATTTCAGAATTTCTAAGTGTTTTGAAACGAGACCCTGCGACGGTCTGTCGTGACCATGACGGTCTGTCGTGGGGTCCGTCGTTTCAGCCAGTTTTCCAGAAATTAAATCTGCTGCTTAAAACGACTAAACAGGTCGTTACACGTAGAATAGACAAACACCACTCTTGATGACATTGCACATCATTGCATCACACCTCATATATTTTGACTATTGATTCTATGTTGTTAGGACTCTTTTTTATGAAATACTATGATGGTAAAATGTGTGTTGAGGTGCAACTTAAGTTATTCTTTATATGCTTTGTTAAGTAAGAATAGTTGGAAACTTTGATTGATGAACTTGATACTTGATTGGATCAACCTGTAACTATTAAGGTATTGCTATTGAACTATGTGTTACTTGAAATTATGAATTGTTGGTTTGGGGTAATCTCTATGTAGGTTATAGTTGTAGAGGTTCAATTGGAATGAAAGGAGTTGTCATGATTCTAAAGTCAAGATCATGATGGCACAAATCCCGAGAACAACAAAATTGGTGTGTAAGCCAAAAGGAATAACCACATGTGATTTCAAAGGACAGTCAGGCCACAACTGATAAGAAACCAATAAAGAAAATCTCAAAATCTTGTAGCATAAATATAAAGAGCATCAATACATTTCTAGATTTTTGGAATATATCTTATGTCTTCGAAAATAAATTAAAGGCTATAAATGATAGATGGAGACCAATGACGATGTAGAAAAAGGATCTCACCACAAATCCTAAAAAGAAGAAATCCCTAGATCCGATCAACCACTAAGAAGATCACACTGACTAGAATCTGCTAAAAAAGTTAGCAGAAGTAGGTGTGAGTACAATCTACATGTACTTAGTAGGTTTGAAAGACCAAGTATAAGCAACCAATTAGATTTAAGAAAAACTAAAAAAACACTTCCATTTGCACGGAGAAAAGTCCCATTCCTGCAGAATGCAACCAATTTATATAATAACGATGTGAATAAAGTAAAAACCAAAGGTTACATATAAAAAAGTCACACAACACAACAAAGTTGGCCAATGCAATTTAATGGATGATGAAATGATATAGATGACCCAAGGTTGTCACACGACCTATCGTATACATTTTATCAAGCTTTAGCATCCATAACGTGATTCATCGGGGACTCAATTCCATATACCATTCTCAAAATCTTAATATCTCATCAACGTGAAACGTCGTTTATGTTCAAGGACAAAATTAAGGTGTCTTATTTCTTTTCTTCAAAAATACTATTTCTCTATTTTTTCATATTCCTATGACGTATGATATGATGAATGGGAAATAATGCATCACAACACATTGCATAATAACCTCATGACAATTTTGAATAACATAATGTTCCCAAACTCACAAGTGAGGAAACACGCCCTCAAATGATAGGGATATTGAAGGAATCAATTTAAAATGAATATTTACCATTTAGAAAGCATTTCATTCATTTAAGATGATATATCAATTGAAACCCCTTACTCGGACATCTCAATGTCAAATATAATATAGGTCACTCAACTCTCACTCCGGCAATTACCTAATTAACACATGTTTTCAGCAACAATAAATGGTATTACACATGCATCCACATATTCTAAGCATCACAAATAGGCACCATATGAACTAAAAAGAAGGTCAATACCAACCTTTAAAGCTCTTACTACAACTCATCACATGTGATTTCATAATAACAATTACCTACTCATCTCATTCCAAAAGAGGGATATCCAAACCTACCTTGAAGGCCAAAACTTTATTCGAACAACTCTGACAGGGTGCTTCCTCAACTACACGATTACAAAAATGATCCCCAACTATCAAGAATTGAAAGATTTGATCAAAAGTATTTCAATAATACTCGTATTGATAGAATTAAAAATCAAGGGTAAAATAGTCCAAAAATTATTTCAGAAATCAAAAGTGTAAAATCCAGTTTTAAACTGAAAAACAAGATCTACATGCCAAGAGAAATATGTGGTTGACAAACCCATTAAAATCGACCAATAAACGAGTTCCAATTCATGAATATACCAATTTTCCAACTTAGGGGAAAACCGCTGAAAACTTCATTGTAATCATGATTTAAAGCTATTTTGGAGGATAAGAATACAAGTAATCAATATAGAATTTATAGGGAAATCTTACCCACTCGAGTTGTCACAAAAAAACTCATAAGAATGGTCTCTTACAACTCTTAAAGACTGAAAATGATAAAAATAGAAAGAATCTTGAATTTAGGTTCTATCTAGGTGATAAATGGTCAATGTAACCTCAAGCCACTAACTCTCACGATTGCGATGTGAAAAAAGGTTCACATCGTGATCAAGAGACCCTTGTCTGCAATTACAAAGAGTAAGGAAATTACTCATATGAATGGAAGCCAATATGGACCGCGATCGTGAAGGCCACATAAAAGACATATCATGATTGAAAGCCTATAGGCCACAATTGCGAAGGTAAAAAATGACTTGTATTAGGAACTGGAAAACTAGTAGCCCAACACAAGAAAAATTCCTTCGAATGGACTCTCAGACATCATTTCGAGTTCAATATAAATAAGTTGGACATGCTAGCTCAGTAGAATTTATAATCTGGACTCAATTAAACTGTCAAATTTTTAATAGAGGTAAGAAATTACCCTCTTAGACTACTCTTAAGGCTTAGAACTCAACTCCTCCTCAAAGGATATATTTTGATCCAAGGAACCTGAATCCCACTAAATCACATGAGAATCATCATGATGATATTGCTTAATCATCGAGACATGAAACACGCGGTGGACCATTCAAAATATAGAAAGAAAGGCCAACCTATAAGATACCTTTCTGCAGTTCCCCGAAATCTCAAAACGTCTAACGAAAAACAGATTGAGTTTCCCTTTCATTCCAAACCTCATCAGAATCTTGGTAGGTGACATCTTACGCAAAACGTACTTACCAATAGCTAAGGACACATCCCAGACACGCCTATATGCATAGCTCTATCACAAGGCATTGTTGAATCAATTTCACCCTATACATAGAGTCTCTCAACAAATCAGTGCCCCAAGGTCGTACTACAAATGAATCAAACTATCCCACGAGAGATCGACACCTTCTCACATACAAAGCCTCAAAGGGTGACATTTGAGTGATTGAATGGTGACTGTTGTTATGGGATAACTCCACAAGAGGCAGGGATTGGTACAAATGACCACCAAAGTACATATTTCTATTCTGAATCATATTCTCAAGAACTTAAATAATCTACTCATACTAACGATTGGTATGAGGATGGATAACAGTACTCAACTCAATCTCGGTACTTATCTGTTTTTTCATTGATTTTTTATAAATGAGAGGTGAAATGTGCACCTCTATCAGACAATGGAAATGGATACTCCAAGTAACTAAACAATCTTACAAATGTAAATCCTAGAAAACTAATCCACATAATAGTTATTCTTCACCGAGATGAAATGAGCTGACTTGGTAAACATGTCCACAATGACCCAAAAAGAATCAAACTTACCTAAATCAAGGGTAACGGGTGGCCTTGTCATAAAGCCACAGTAGTGCGCTCTCGCTTCCTCTCAAGGATGTGCATCATTTACTTAGTACCACCCGCTTTTTGATGCTCATATTTCACTTGTTGATAGTTCAAACACTTGGTTACAAAGTCTGTGATATCTCTTTTCATACCACACCACTAATAGTGTTTCTTCAAATCATGATACAATTTGTCTGCTCCGAGTAAATAGAGTATTTAAAACAATGAGTCTCCTCTAATATCGTGCGCATCGAACCACCAATTTCGGGAACACAAATTTCACGACAAATTCTCAAAAATCCCTCGAGATTTGGAGATGTTAAATTAGATTCACTTTTCAACACTCGATCCTGAATTACTTTTAACTTCACATCCTAAAATTATTGAGAACGATTTAGATCCATGAATGTATACCTTGCCTGAACAAAGGCTAAAACAAGGTGAGGTGCAAAAATATCGAGTTGAACGAACTGTCTATCCAATGACTAAACCACTAAAGCCAAACGTCTTTTATCCGCCTTAAGTATGGAGAAGCTACCCATACTAGGTGCTTTCCAACTCTCCCTTTGTCACGACCCAAAAAATGGGTGTGATGGCACTCGTCTAATCCCACCAAGACAATGCAATTGACATGCTCAAATGAAAATGAGGAGATAACCATTTTGATAACAAAGCACAATTTACAGCAAGGAATACCACACTGACAATAAGCAACAAGTCCCCAAATCGTTCTCAACACCACACAAGGAAATACACGAATTTCATACGCTTAACAAGAGTTTAGAAATCCACTTGCCTTAACCACTCGAATAATCACTCTGGGACTTGAGTCTTCCCTTTCCGTTGAGCTTCCAAATCGATGCAATCTATGCAAGTATATATATTCACAATAAGGTTTCAGAACTAACTACACTCACACTTTTGTGTGTTTAATCTTGACCTAAAATTTCACCTCAAATTTATAATCAAGTTTGTAATTGTTGATGCCAACTAACATTTAAACTATTATATTTTCCAAGTTCCAAGTCTAAGGTTAAGTCCCTCCTTTTTTTCTTCAATACCAACTCTAATAATCCACCAACAATTAATTATCTATCTTAGTATAACAAACTTAAATTATAATACACTAACAGTAGTAAGGATATTTCTATAAATTTACTCTCCAATACTTCCATCTAGTCAAAGGCTTAATAGTAGAGGTCATTATCCTGATACACTCGCAACTTCACAAAAATACAAATTTTATATATATTTTCCTTTCAATCACTTCAACAAACCAATTAAATAATATCTTATTTTATAATGTGAACAATAAGAAAGGAAAAATAAATAAAGAAAAGAAATATAAAGTTGATGATTTTCGAAATGGAAAAAAGAATAAAAAAAAATTGTAGATTTAATAATCTGCATCCAAATTTTGCCAAACATACAAATATTAGATCATATCCTGGCAATCATTGACAAAGATTAGGTTATTATTATTATTTTTAATTTTTTTTTGTTTACAACCATCAAAAATATTATAAAATAATTAAAATTTTAAAGGTTGGCTAATTCTCTTTCTTCCAACCATACATCCTTATATATAAACATATGTGTGCAACAATTAAAGAAATTAATGCAGGGGGAAGAAATACCTGCAGCAGTTCATAGCCGCAATGCCGAAAACCCTTCGCCCTTTTCTTCTTTTCCTTTTTATTATTTTTTTTCTAAATTAATTATGTACTAAAAGTGATAAATTTTACTCACTTATTTTAATATATGAGGGACAATTGGTATAGTATCTTAAATAAATTATCACATTAGCCCACTAACTATTGATTAATTCATTATCTATGACCACCCATCCATTAATTAATTCAAGTAAAGCAAATATTCAAAATTTCCAAAAATGACCTTCCAGGTCATTACATTATCCACCACTAAAAATCATGTTCGTCCTCGAACATAAAGTAAAATAAAGTACCTGATGCTTCAAAAAAGTTGAGGATATCAAGCACGCATGTCAGACTCTGTCTCCCAAGTTGCTTCTCTTACTGAACGTTGCTTCCATTGCACCTTCAGTGAAACAAGCTCCTTGGTCCTAAGCTTTCGGATTTGCCTATCCAATATAGCTATAGGCTCCTCCTCATATGTCAAGTCTGGACCCTGCTCCACAGAATCGATTGAAATCACATGAGATTCATCCGGAATATACTTCCGAACCATAGAGACATGGAAAACAGGATGAATTGCCGAAAAACTAGGTGGCAAGGCCAACTTATAGGCCACCTCTCCCACTCGGCTCAAAATCTCAAAAGGTCCAATGAACCTAGGGCTAAGATTGCCCTTCTTTCCAAACCTCATCACACCCTTCATGGGTGATACTCGGAGCCGAACATGATCACTCTCCATAAACACTAAGGCTTTAACTCTCCGGTCTGCGTAACTCTTCTGTCGACTCTGGGCTATCAACAGTCTATACTGAATCATATGAACTTGTTCCATAGCATCTCTAAGCAAGTCTGTATCCAAAGAGTCCATCTCCGCCGAATCAAACCAACCAATAGGACATCTACACCGTCTACCATACAATGCCTCAAATGGGGCCATTTGAATACTAGAGTGATAACTGTTATTATAGGTAAACTCCGCTAAGGGTAAATGTCAATCCCATCTTGCACCAAAATCGATCACACACGCTCGAAGCATATCTTCTAATACCT
Organism: Solanum corneliomulleri; assembly: GCA_027704805.1. Lineage (NCBI taxonomy): Eukaryota > Viridiplantae > Streptophyta > Magnoliopsida > Solanales > Solanaceae > Solanum > Solanum corneliomulleri. Next base: position 15,428 of record JAKWIY010000217.1, read on the forward strand.
GAATAGTCCGCTCAGATTGACAATCTATCTGAGGCTGAAATGCCGTACTTATATCTAACTGAGTATCCAGACCATGTTGTAATGCCTTCCAGAAGTGAGAAGTACATAGTGAAGCTCGATCTGATATGATAGAAAGAGGAACTCCATGTAGTCGCACAATCTGACTGATATATAGCTCGGCTAACTTTTCTGCTGTATACTTCACCCGAACCGGGATGAAGTGGGCAGACTTGGTCAGCCTATCAACAACAACCCAAATAGTCATAACCACCCACTGTGGTAGGCAAACCCACAACAAAGTCCATAGTAATCCGCTCCCACTTCCAAGTAGGAATAGGCATCCTCTGAGATACACCCCTGGGCCGCCGGTGCTCACACTTGACCTGCTGGCAAGTCAAACACCTCGAAACAAAGTCTGAAATATCTCTCTTCATCACACACCACCAGTAATGCTGACTCAAATCATGATACATCTTTGCCGCTCCCGGATGAATGGAATACCGAGAACAATGGGCCTCCTCAAGAATAAATCTAATCAAATCGCCTGTCCTGGGCACACAAATTCTGCCTCCGATCCGCAAGACACCATCAGAATCAAGGACAGCCTCCTTAGCTTCCCCTCTCAATACTTTGTTCTGAATGAGGCATAATTTTTCATCATCAAACTGGTGTGCACGGATTTTCTCGACTAAAGAAGACCGAGCCTCAATAAAAGCAATCATCCCATCACTCTTTTCTGAAATCTGCAAGCGGACAAGACTGTTAGCTAATATATGCACGTCTCTAGCCAATGGTCTCTCCTCAATACTAAGCACTGCAGGACTCCCCATGCTAGGAGTCTTCCTAGTCAAAGCATCAGCCACAACATTGGCCTTTCCTGGATGATACAAAATGGTCACATCATAGTCTTTCAGCAACTCAAGACATGTTTGTTGCCTCAAGTTCAAATCCCTCTGGCTAAAGATATACTGAAGACTCCGATGATCAGTGAAGACCTCACAATGCACTCCATACAAATAATGACACCTTAACTTAAGTACAAATACCACAGCCGCCAACTCCAGATCATGAGTAGGGTATTTCTTATCATGGGACTTCAATTGCCTAGAAGCATAAGCAATCACTTTCCCCTTCTGCATCAACACACCACCCAAACCAACTCCTGAAGAATCACAATACACAGTAAAGTCTACGCCTTCCTCAGGTAGAGTCAACACAGGAGCAGAAGTCAACAAAATCTTGAGTTTTTGAAAGCTCTGCTCACACTCATCAGACCATTGAAAATGCACATCCTGTCGAGTCAATCTAGTTAGTGGAGCTGCAATAGTAGAGAAACTCTGAACAAATCGTTGATAGTAGCCTGCCAATCCCACAAAACTCTGAATCTCAGTAGGTGAAGTAGGTCACGTCCAGTCTCTAACTGCCTCAATTTTGGCCGGATCTACTCTAATACCCTCCTTGGACACCACGTGTCCCAAGAATGTCACAGAACTAAGCCAGAACTCACACTTTGAGAACTTGGCATACAATTTCTCTTCTCTCAACCTCTGAAGTACAATCCTAGGTGTCGGACATGGTCCTCCTCAGTCTTGGAATAAATCAAGATGTCATCGATAAAAACAATCAGAAAAGAATCAAGGTATGGCCGAAACACCCCATTCATCAACTACATGATTGCTGCTGGGGCATTAGTCAATCCGAATGACATCACTAGAATCTCATAATGCCCATACCAAGTTCGAAAAGCTGTTTAGGGATATCTGATGCCCTAATCTTCAACTGATGATACCCAGACCTTAAATCAATTTTAGAAAACAATGATGCTCCCTGTAACTGATAATATAAGTCATCAATACGCATAAGAGGATACTTATTCTTCACTGTTACCTTGTTCAACTATCTGTAATCAATACACATCCTCATAGTCCCATCCTTCTTCTTCACAAACAATACAGGGGAACCCCAAGGTGATACATTCGCGAACAAAACCCTTACTCAATAAATCCTGCAACTGATCCTTCAACTCTTTCAACTCTGCTGGAGCCATATGGTATGGAGGGATAGAAATAGGCTTAGTGTCCGGATCCAAATCAATAGAAAAATCGATATCCCTATGGGGAGGAACACTTGGAAGGTCAGAAGGAAATACATCGGGAAACACCTGAACCACGGGAACAGAGTCCATGGGAGGTGGTTCAACACTAGTATCCCGAATAAATGCTAAGTAAGACAAACACCCCATCTCCACCAATCTCTGAGCACAGAAAAAGAGATACCCTTGCTAGGATAAGAACCACTAACACTCTTCCACTCAACCCTCGAAACACCAGGCATTGCTAAAATCACAGTCTTAGCATTACAATCAAGGACAGCGTGATAAGGAGAAATCCAATCCATACCCAAGATAACATCAAAGTCTACCATCCCCCAAATGATTAAGTCTACCCAAGTGTCATACCCAGCCAATGAAATAAGACAGGATCGATACACTCTATCCACCACTAAGGGCTTACCCACGGGTGTAGAAACATGAATAGGTACAATCATTCTATCACATATCATATCAAATTTAGCAGGAAAATACGTAGACACATAGGAGAATGTAGAACCTGGATCAAACAACACAGACGCAGGTCGATGGCTTACTGAGATGATACCTGTAATAACAGCATCAGAGGTCTCCGCCTCAGGTCTCCCAGGGAAAGAATAGCAGTGGCCTCCTCGTCCACCTCCATCCTGGGTGGTACCTCTACCCCCACTCTGTTGAGCTGCAACACCACTACTAGAAACTCTATCACCTCTACCTGACTGAACTCTGCCACGACCTTTACCCTGTCGTGCTGGTGATCTAGTCTGGAATGAAGAATTAGGTCGAGGCCCACCACGACCCCTTTGTGAAGTACACTGCCGCATTAGATGATCGGGATCTATATAAATAAAACAAAATCTTTGACCAGGGAACTGTTGTGTGGACCCTGAAACCCCACTATAATTTCCTCGCCCTATAGGTCGCTGCTGTGAACCGTACGAGCCCTGACCCGGGCCATAAGAACCCCTAGATGTCTGGCCACCCTCAAATGTCGGCATAAAAGCATGAATAGGTCCCCGTTGCTGAAAAGAACCACTCACTCTCTATGATTCCCTACCTCCTGATGAGGCACCATGAAACTGACCTGATATACGAGCTCTTTAGGGTCCCCAAACTCCTCTCTCTCCATCAATTCCGCCTCTTTGGCGGCGCTCACAATGGACTGGAAAGAAGCCCCCTCTCTAGATGTCCGAAACACAGCTGACCTGATAGAGAAAGTCAATCCCCCCACAAATGTGTGGATCCTCTCTGTCTCATTTGGAATAATGGCCAACGCATTCCTAGACAACTGGCAAAAATGCGTCTCATACTCTATAACCGATAAACCATCCTGTCTCAGACTCTCAAGCCTCAAGCGACTCTCCTCTCTCATGCTCCATGGGATAAAACGATCTTGGAATACACTAGCAAACTGCTCCCAAGTCACTGGAGGAGATCCAACTGGCAAACCCCCTGAATAAGTCCTCCACCAGTCTCTCACTGGTCCACGAAGCTGGAGTGTAGCATATCGAACCGCATGTGACTCAGCTAATCCAACCACCTCTAGTAACTCTCGGCAGGTAGTTAGAAACTCATGAGCGTCCTCTCTCTTCCCACCCTGAAACTGAGGTGGGTCTATCTTTCAAAATCTCTCATACCTACGCTGCTCATCCTCTGTCAGAACAACCATCGATGCAACTTGACCCCAAACTGCTGGTGCAACATCATTCTAAATCGCGGGATCTACTGGTAGTTGCCCCACCGCATCCCGAACAATTGGAGCTTCTTGTTGCTCTTGGGTCTGAGCCCCCTCTCTAGTACGAGAGTCATGTGGTGTGGTAGTTGCACCACCACCCTGAGAAAAGCCCTCTAGCACACTTAACAGCCTCAATAGTGTATCCTGAAGCAAAGGTGTGACTACAGGATCTGGAGGAACCTGGTCCTCTCTGCCATCAATCTGAGGTTCTGTAGAGACCTCTCTAGCACGACCTCTCACTGGTGCAGATCCACGTCCACGACCTCTAGCTTCTGTCGTACTACTAGCACGACCTCTAGCTCGATATCTACCCCTACCTCTAGCTGGGGCCTCAAAAACTGCCTCGGGAAGTGCCTCCCCTCTACCACCAGTAACATTAGTTCTAATCCTCGTCCTCTGTCAAAAGAGTATACAACAACTCAGTATTAAAGAAGTTGACTACGCATGATGAGAATGAATGAACAAAAAAGAAGTTTCCTAGTATTCCCCGTAGCCTCTCAAAGATAACTACAGACGTCTCAATAATGATCTTTGAGACTCTACGTAGACTCGACTTGTATACACGTGAGACCTATGAACCTGGGCCTCTAATACCATTTTGTCACGACCCAAAAAATGGGTGTGATGACACTCGTCTAATCCCACCAACACAAGCCAGCCTAAAACCCAATATCTAACAAAGTGTAGAAGTGAATGACAATCCAACAACAATTCCTATTATGAAACCAAGTCATAGTAATCCAATCCCCAAAATCAGGTTGTCACGTGCACAAGCCTTTAATGTAAATATTAGAATTGAAATAATATAGAAGTCTAAAATGAAGTTGTCTTTCAAGTAAAAACAAAGTCATAAACTGGAGTAGGAAAGTTCGCTGAGATAACAAGCAGCTACCTCACAATCCTCCACAAGATGCCTCGGAACGAAGAGAATGGAAGGTATCACAAAACTTCGGGCTCGTAACCTACAAAAATTTGTACAAGCAAGGGGTGAGTACCAAACCACGCGGTACCCAACAAGCAAACCTCTAAACACAAGTTAAGAGAACGAAATACGGGTACTCCTTACGGCCTATCTAAACCTCCACGCTACAACCTAACAGTTTACCAAACACACCACTCAATAACCACACTCTATTAGTTTACACATTCTCAATAACAACTGAATATTCTACAGTCACAAGCTTCACAGAGAAACAATCACAAGATCAGCAAAACACATGTTCAAGTTTATCAATAATAAAATGTGCAATGCCATGAGATGCAATGTCAAAAATCATGATGCATGTCTTTCTTAACGATACACACCCGCTGTCTCTCAGTCCGAGACCCATGGGGGACATATCTGTCCATGCATATGTTGCGGCGCACGACACGACCCTCGATAATAGTAACCATCCCGGCGCGCGATACGTTCCTCGAAATATAATATCCATCGTGGCGCGTGATACGACCCTCGAAATGATACATCCTTATACCACAATCATGTCTCAGATACAATGCAATTGACATGCTCAAATGAAAATGAGGAGATAACCATTTTGATAACAAAACACAATTTACAGCAAGGAATACCACACTGACAAATAAGAAACAAGTCCACAAACCGTTCTCAACACCACACAAGGAAATACACGAATTTCATACGCTTAACAAGAGTTTAGAAATCCACTTGCCTTAACAACTCGAATAATCACTCTGGGACTTGAGCCTTCCCTTTCCGTTGAGCTTCCAAATCGATGCAATCTATGCAAGTATATATGTTAACAATAAGGTTTCAGAACTAACAACACTCACACTTTTGTGTGTTTAATCTTGACCAAAAATTTCACCTCAAATTTATAATCAAGTTCGTAATTCTTGATGCCAACTAACATTTAAACTATTATATTTTCCAAGTTTCAATTCTAAGGTTAAGTCCCTCCTTTTTTTTTCAATACCAACTCTAATAATCCACCAACAATTAATTATCTATCTTAGTATAACAAACTTAAATTATAATATGCTAACAATAGTAAGGATATTTCTATAAATTTACTCTCCAATACTTCCATCTTGTCAAAGGCTTAATCAGTAGAGGTCACTATCCTTATACACTCTCAACTTCACAAAATACAAATTTTTATATATATTTTCCTTTCCAATCACTTCCAACAACCCAATTTATTAATATGTTATTTTTATAATGTGAACAATAAGAAAATAAAAAGTAATAAAAGAAAAGAAAATATTAAAGTTGATGATTTTACGAAATGGAAAAAAGAATAAAAAAAAATTGCAGATTTAATAAGCTGCATCAAAATTTTGCCAAATATACAAATATTAGATCATATCATGGCAATCATTGCCAATGATTAGGTTATTATTATTATTTTTTTTGTTTACAACCATCAAAAATATTATAAAATATTTAAAATTTTAAAGGTTGGCTAATTCTCTTTCTTCCTACCATACATTCTTATATATAAATATATGTGTGCAACAATTAAAGAAATTAATGTAGGGGGGAGAAATACCTGGAGCAGTTCGTCGCCGCAATGCCGAAAACCTTTCGCCCTTTTCTTCTTTTCCTTTTTATTATTTTTTTCTAAATTAATTATGTACTAAAAGTGATAAATTTTACTCACTTATTTTAATATATGAGGGAAAATTGGTATAGGATCTTAAATAAATTATCACATTAGCCCACTAACTATTGATTAATTCATTATCTATGACCACCCATCCACTAATTAATTCAAGTTAAGCAAATATTCAAAATTTCCAAAAATGACCTTCCGGGTCATTACACCCTTTTTGCATCAACTCACCCTAATGCCAACACCCGAAGAATTACTATATACCACAAGTACCAAACCATCCTCGGGTAATGCTAAGATAGGTGCTGAGGTTACTAAACTCTTAATCTTTCCAAAGCTCGCCTCACACTCATAGTCCCAGAAAATACCAGTCTTTTGGCCCAACTTCGTCAATAAGGTTGTGATGAAAGAGAAACTTTGTACAAACCAATATAATATCCCACTAACCCTATGAAATTTCGAATCTTAGTAAGGGAAGTAGGTCTCTCCCAATCAAAATCTACCAAATCTTAGACGGATTAACGATAATACCTTCCTTGATTCAACACATGACCCAAGAAAACCATAGACTCAAGCCAAAACTCACACTTGGATAACTTTGCATACAAATTCATCTCTCTTAATTTCTAAAGTACGATCCTCAAGTAACGAACATGATCGACCTCGTTCATAGAATAAACCAAGATAATGTTAATAAACACAATCACAACAGAATCCAAATAGGGACAAAATAGCCAATTCATCAACTCCATGTAAGGGGTTGGGCATTAGTCAGCCCAAGCGACATGAATATAAACTAACAATCCCCATAATGAATCCTGAAATTAGTCTTCGGATATCATAATCCTAAACTCTCAATTGATAGTAGTCCTACCTCTTGACCGTAGCCTTATTTAATTGTCGATAATCAATACTCATCCTCATACTACAATCATTCTTTTTGAAAAATAAGACCCGGTGAGCCCCATAGTGATACATTAGACCGAATAAACCCTTTTTACATGTCCTCAAATTGAGGCTTCATTTTCTTCAACGCAGTCGGGGCCATTCGACAAGGAGAGACTGGCTAGGTTCTCAGATTTAAGTCAATCACAAATCAATGTCACAGTCTGGAGGAACACTCGATAATTTTATTGAAAACACATCCATGAACTATTAACAACTCTCGTGGTCTCTAAAGGAAATGGATCTTTGTAAGATCATGAACATGGTCTAAATGATATAAAAATCCATTCCTATCATACACCGAGCATGAAGAAAAGATATCAATCCCTTTGTATATGAACTCGGAGCACCTTCCCACACGAATCGAGGTAAGCTAAGGTCACAATCTTGACATAACAATCTAAGATCATATGGTAGGGATTAAACCAATCCATTACCTCTATAATATGAGAGTTAAGCATATCAAGTAAAATAAGTTCAGCCCAAGACTCACTATTAGAAAATATCACTACACGCCCTCCGTAAACTCTACCCATTACTTCGGAATCACCTACTTGAGTAGAGACACAAGTAGTCACAACAAGGGACTCCCACACATGATCATTACCCACAAAAAAATAAGTAGACACATAAGAGTAGGTCGACCTAGGATCAAATAATATTGTAGCACAATGATGATAGACAAGGAAGGTACTTATGATTGTTGCATCTGAGGCCTCTACCTAGGATCTACTAGTATATCATATAATTGTGTACGGTCACAACTAGTTTGAGAGACACCGCAAGAATGCCTCAGTCTCAATCATCTCCACCCTTGGTACGACTTCTAGCACCATGTGAAGTACCTCGTGCCGATGGATTTGGCCTAGAAAGAGTAGCATGATCCTGACTAGATCATATAAGAAACATGTTTGGGAAATCCTTTAACTTTTTCCCAAACTCCAAACAAACAAAAGAATCATAAATACCTGAACCCCGCTGAGAGTACCAGAATATTCTACATGACCTCCCTAACCTAATGATCCACCATGTGTAACCTGACCAATCTGATTAGGCCTGGATCCACTAACACCATTTGTACTCTGTATCACGACATGCACTCATCTACCTTCATAACCATACGGGCCCTTGGCCTGAATAAAATATACTTATAAATAAATGATTGTGAAACTTAACCTTGAGACAAAACCTTTTGGTGCCACTACCCTATCTAACATGTCAAATACTCTCTCCTTGACTAACTTACTAATCCACTCAAAGTTTGTGGGAATACTCGACATGACATGTTAACCTTGTGTGTGAATGCCTCTCTCTCTTATGTGCACACCTCTCTCTCTAGCACATACATCTCTCTCTATCTTCCTCTCTTGCACACAAGCCTCTCTTCCTATCTTGTGTATGCCTCTATATCTCTGTCTCTCTCTTCATCCCAAACAGCTCTAGGTCAAAAAATATTTCCTGAAATAAGAAAATTGTATTTTGTATTATGTAGAAATGTATTAGTACTCTATATCAATTGTATTTGTGTTATGTTTCAATTGTATACATACTCTATATCAATTGTATTATAACAGTTGGTATTTTGTCAATTATATTCGTAGTTACAAACTGTGTTATTTGATACAATAAATTCAATCTGTGAGAAAAATCCATTGAATCGATTATATTTGTGATACGACTTGATACAATGAATGCAATATACATTCATCCTCTTTGTCTAATTTATTATGTATCAATTACTGTATTCAACAAATATATGTGAGAGATTTGTATTTTTATATTAATTCTATTCTGACAATTGTATTTATTTTTTTCTTAATTGTATTAGTATTTTGTATCAATTGTATTCGTGATATAAAAAATACAACATGTATTTATGCTCTTTCTTCCCTCTCTTTGTCTCACTCACTTCTCTCCTTCCTTTATTGATATAAATATTTTCTCTCCTCTCTCTCAATCTCACTCGCCTCTATCCTCCCTCTCTCGTTCTCTATTGCCTCTTTCATCCTAATAGGTAGCTAAAAGAATATTTTCTTATGCACTTATATTTATTTTGATACAAATTAGTTGTATAAATTGCATTCGTGAAACAACCTAATACAAAGAATATAGCAAGTATTCAAACCCCCTCTTCTAGATACTGCGCACCTCTCTGCTCCCTCTTCTAGTCTTACTCACCTTTCTCCTCTTCCAAACATGTAGTTATAATATGTAATTAAGAAAACTATACCTATTTATATCTCATAAAGTACAAACTATAATCACTTTTTTAAAGTTTTCCACAATGAACTTAGTTAAACAAAGGCCCAAATAGGCAAAAATTAAAATAAAAGAAGACAACAAACAACTCGACAAATATATAGACAAAAAAATAGGAAAATTCTCGACCTCTTCCGTTATACTCCTATCTACTCTGATGTCAACTTTTTGATGGGTTCATAGATAAGGCATCTTCTGCTTAAACCTCAAGGATTCTACAGTTTGATGAGGTTCATATGAAGCTTTGATATTAACTTCGATATTTTCATATAGAGCAATATCTAGGAATTTGCGTCACTTCGTAAGAGACATCTAATAAGCTCACATATGCCATAAAATCAGTTCCTTTAAAAATATCATCAGTTCAAATATCATGAAATCTCTGTATAGTCAGTTTATAAAGGTATGAGTTTCTCTTGTAGTTGTTACATGAGTTCATAAACTAAATCTACTTTTATTGCTCGAATTCTTTCATGCGAATTCGGTAATTTTTTTTATCATATTGTTCTAACCTATTTGTTCCTTTTACGTTTGTTTAAATTAAGCTTTTGATTTATGTCTAAGATCGCTTCATAGCTCATGAGATGAGCATTTCTTTTTAAATATATGTATAACTATAATATAATATATCACACAAATCTTTTTTCTCCAACAATCTTGACAATTAACATAGTTTTCTTTCTTTCTTTTCTTCTGAAATCAATTAAAGATTTATTTCTCTATTCATATGCCATGTTGAGTTTATTAAAGGTAAAACAATTACTCATATTTAAAAAAAAAACTTGTAGGAAACAAAAATCAGCACCCCCTTTCTTTCTATTTATTGATGAAAATTGAGTCTTCATAAACACATTACGTGTTAGAATTCAAATTTAATTCTATTCCTTTTTTCAGGCATTGATATTTGAAATTTAGTTGCTACGATTTAAATCGATTATGGATAAATAAGTCCAATGATAGGAATAAAGTGTGTCTATCCCAAAAAATCGTCATCTCCTGGCTCGGACTCGAGACCTCTGGTTAATATTGCAAGGGATTTCAACAATCCTTTCACATGTGTTGCTGGTAAGTTTTTATGTCTTAATTAACTATGTTTCATCAAATTGACTTAAATACTTTTTTTCGCTTCTAAATTTTTGAGCTTTGTGTATCTGATACATATAACACTTACGCATCAGTCATCAATTTAATACAAATATACATATTAGCCTTGAAAATTAAACATAAATGCTCAAATATACATTTATTTCATTTATTAACCTTTATATCAATTATTAACCAAAATTTTACATGGTTATACCAAGTATATAATCACATATACATTTTATAAAGGCCATATTAAATTGTGCTAATTCTGTTTTGACAATACAAGAAATTTGACAACACCAACCTATGCCTGCAAGCCTTTATTAATATTCTTACCCAATCCAATTATCAAATTTACTTTTGAAGCTTACAATTTATAATGCTTCATTAAAAATTTATTACCAAAAGTTACTCTCATCAAATGAAATTTTACTATCAAAGAGCTTTCTAAAGCTATTAATGGATAATTATACTCTTAAGTCTTTGATAAATTATGATATTGATCCTTATCACATTTCAATGAAAATTATAACCTTAAATAAAATAAAATATATTTATATGGTCTCCTTATATTAAAAATATGTTTTATTTTAGATTATTAAAATTACAATAATCATATTTCCTCAAATAAAGAATAACATCAAAAATATTAACATACTACACGAATGTTTAAATTTTTAATTAATAATTCATTTAATTCGTGAAGATTGACAATTGGTTGAAAAATTAAAAGTTCAAAGTTCTATTAATTATAAGTTATTTGTATTGATCTAGATATTGCAAGCATCAAAGTTAATATTCTTAATATTTCAAGGTCTAAATATCAGTTTTCTACTTTCTTTCCTTATCTAGATCTTGAATTGTTTTTTTCCTAATTTTTCACGATCCAAAACGAGCCGCGAGTGGCACCCACACTTATCCTCCTATGTGAGCGAACCAACAAATCTAAACCCCAAACATTTCAACCATAATGAACAGAATATAATGCGGAAGACTAAAAATCTCATTAATATAACCAATAAATAAGCTTCTAAAACTCAATACTATCCCCAAAATCTAGAAGTCATCACACCAAGAGTATCTATCCTCAAATTTCTAAGTCTAAGAGTATTCAAGAAACTAAAACAAATAAAAGAGATGGTCCATGTCCGAACTTCAAGACATCAAGACGTGAAGGAGAGAGTCCAGTCCGAGCTAGAAACAGTAGCTCACCCTGAAATCTGATATGCTGAAGACTAGCTAGAGTTGTGGTTGAGTTGAAGTCGATGGCACGTTTGCTTTACTCCACAAATAACAAAGAAGAAAATTACAAGTAGGGGTCAGTACAAGGCACAAGTACTGAGTAGGTATCATCGGCCAAATCAAAATAGAAAGCAATATATATATCAGATAATAACATAAAATCGACTACCATACTCAACAGGTGACAACAACAAGTACCATAACCATTGGCCACAACCCAAGCACATCTATGAGGATTCAAGCCTCCACACCATACTCATTTGGGAAATAGGTTCTTTAAGTTTGAGTATATTACCATAATTCAATATTCATTCTCTTTATTCCTCTTGTGTCGGAACGTGACACTCCGATCCCCTAATACTACGTGTCGGTTCGTGAAACCCGATCCCCTAATACTACATGTCGGTTCGTGACACCCGATCCCCTAATACTACGTGTCGGTTCGTGACACCCGATCCCCTAATACTACATGTCGGTTCGTGACACCCGATCCCCTAATACTACGTGTCGGTTCGTGACACCCGATCCATTAACCTCATTTTTTTAGTTCATCAAGCCTTTTTTTATATCAAGGCATCATCATTAATATCTGGATTTAAGGTTTTTAAGATTTCACAGTATAATCATTATAATCCATCACCATTTACATAATCACAACATGCAACAACACAATTAAGCATATAGAAGACTATACAATACCACCCAATACATATCAATCGCTTTTTAGAGTTTACTATGAAATAGCATAAACCATAACCTACCTCCACCGAAGAATCGTGATCAAGCAATCTACTTCTCAAAGTCTTTGCTTTCCTCTTCGCTTCTCCCTCTCTCGCTCGTTCTTCCCTTTCTTCCATCTCTTTTTCTTTTTACCCTAATTATCATAAAAATTCATTATGATAAAAATACCCCATTATTTATTTCCAAATTATCTCCTTTAACCCTCAAGTAAATAAGTTATTAAACTTACCCATTAATTTCATACAGTTTGTCATAAATAGTCCAAAACGCCCCTTAAAACTTTTAGTAGAAATCCGACCCAGTCAAGGTTACATCGCTCGTGACGGCCCGTCGTGCCTGCGACGGTCCATCCTGCAGGGTCGTCACACAGTTCAGAGAGTCAAATTCATTAAAGAGGTTTGTGACGGTCCGTCGTGCCTACGACGGTCCGTGCTGCCATTTCGTCGCGAAGTTCAGAGAGTCGATTCCCCGTACCCAAATTTCAAAGTTTAAGTATTTTGGCACGAGACACTCGACGGTCCGTCGTTACCATGACGGTCCGTCGTGTGATCCGTCGACACAGTCAGTTTTTATCAAAGTGATTCTACTGCTCGAAACGACTAAACATGTCGTTACAATAGAACCAATTTACACATCGTTCGTCCTCGAACGATGACATGAAAAAAACAAGGGCGAGAAAGAGTACCTGAATCTGTGAAAAGGTGTGGATATCTTTCTTGCATATCAGCCTCCTTCTCCCAAGTGGACTCTTCAACTAGCCGATTCTTCCATTGAACCTTGATGGATGCAATCTCCCTTGATCTCAACTTGCGGATTTCTATATCTAGAATAGCAACAGGCTCTTCCTCATAAGACAAATTCTCATCAAGAAGAACAGAATCCCAACGAATAATGTAGTTTCCATCTCCATGGTATCTTTTCAGCATAGACACATGAAATACCGGGTGCACTCCTGAGAGTCCTGGAGGCAATGCCAATTCATAAGCCACCTCCCCCATGCGCTTCAGAACTTCAAATGGACCAATATACCTTAGACTAAGCATACCTCGCTTACCAAACCGCATCACCCCTTTCATGGGCGAAACCTTCAGCAAGACTTGCTCACCCTCCATAAAAGCCAAGTCTCTAACTTTTCGGTCTGCATATTCTTTCTGCCTGTTCTGAGCAGCTAGAAACTTTTCCTGAATGAATTTTACTTTATCTAACGACTCCCTCAAAAGATCGGTACCCCATGGTCTAACTCAATTGCATCAAACCACCCAATGGGAGACCTACATCTTCTCCCATAAAGTGCCTCAAATGGGGCCATATCAATGCTTGAGTGATAGCTATTGTTGTATGAGAACTCTGCTAAGGGTAAGAAGTTATCCCAATGACCACCAAACTCTATCACACATGAACGAAGCATATCCTCCAAAACCTGAATTGTTCGCTCAAACTGACCATCGGTCTGAGGGTGAAATGCAGTACTAAGATCCAACCTAGTACCTAATTCAGCATGCAATATTCTCCAAAACATAGAAGTAAACTGTGTACCTCTATCTAATATGATGGAAAGTGGAATTCCATGCAATCGAACAATTTCTGAGATGTAGAGTTTGGCTAACTTCTCTGCATTGTAAGTCACCTTAACCGGAATGAAGTGAGCAGACTTAGTCAATCTGTTAACAATTACCCAAATAGAATCAAACTTACCCAATGTCTTTGGAAGACCAACCACAAAATCTATTGCAATTCTTTCCCATTTCCATTCAGGAATGGGCATTCTCTGAAGTGTCCCTCCAGGCCTCTGGTGTTCATACTTTAGCTGCTGACAATTTGGGCATTGAGCAACAAAATCAACAATATCACGCTTCATCCTACTCCACCAAAAATGTTGCTTTATGTCACGATACATCTTGGTTGCACCAGGATGTATAGAATACCTTGAACTATAAGCCTCTGTAAGAATAGTGTGAATCAAATCATCAACGCGGGGTACACATACCCTTCCCTAAATTCTCAAAATGCCTTCTCCATCGATTTTTGCTTCTTTTGCCTCTCCTCGCAATACCTTATCTCGAATCCGAATCAGTTTCTCATCAGTAAACTGCTTTCCCTTAATCTTGTCAAGAAAGGAAGATCTTGCCTCCACACAGGCCAAAAATCCTCCCTTCTCTAGTACTTCCAGCCTCATAAAGTCATTAGCCAGAGTCTGAACCTCTCTAGCCAATGGGCGTCTAGAAACCTGCAAGTGAGCTAGACTTACCATGCTCCCTGCCTTTCTACTTAAGGCATCTGCCACAACATTAGCTTTTCCCGGGTGATACAAGATAGTGATATCATAGTCCTTTAGTAGTTCCATCCATCTCCTTTGTCTTCAATTCAAATCTTTCTGAGTAAAGACATACTGTAAACTACGATGATCCGTATAGACTTCACACTTAACCCCATATAGATAATGTCTCCATTGCTTTAATGCAAACACTGCCGCAGCCAACTCCAAATCGTGGGTCGGATAATTACGTTCATGCACCTTTAATTGCCTCGAAGCATAAGCAATTACATTCTTCTTTTGCATTAGCACTGCACCCAAACCAGAATAGGATGCATCACAATAAACAATGAAATTCTTACCTTCCAGTGGCAGGGTAAGAATTGGTGCAGTAATCAACAAGGTCTTGAGTTTCAAAAAGCTTTCTTAACACTCGTCCGACCATACAAATGGAACACTCTGCTTAGTCAAATTTGTCAATTGGGAAGCAACAGAGGAAAATCCCTTGACAAATCGACGGTAGTAGCTAGCTAAACCAACAAAGCTCCTACCTCTGTAACATTAGTAGGTCTTACCCAACTCTTCACTGCTTCGATCTTAGAAGGATCCACCATCACTCCATCCTTAGAAACCACATGCCCCAAGAAGGACACTGAATCTAGCCAGAACTCACACTTGGAGAATTTCGCATAATGCTTTTTCTCCCTCAACATTTCTAACACAATTTTCAAATGCTCCTCATGTTCTTTCCTGCTCCTTGAGTATACCAGTATATCATCAATGAACACAATGACAAAGAGATCCATATATGGCTTAAAAATCCTGTTCATCAAGCTCATGAAAGCAGCAGGGGCATTCGTAAGCCCAAAAGACATTACCAAGAATTCATAATGCCCATACCTGGTTCGAAAGGCAGTCTTTGGCACATCCGTTGCCCGTATTTTCAATTGATGATAACCAGATCTCAAATTGATTTTTGAGAAGGTACAAGCACCTTGTAACTGATCGAACAAATCATCGATGCGAGGAAGAGGATACTTGTTCTTAACAGTTACCTTATTCAGTTGCCTGTAGTCTATGCACATCCGAAAACTTCCATCCTTCTTCTTCACAAACAAAACAGGAGCACCCCAAGGGGATGCACATGGTCTAATAAAGCCTTTACCTAACAACTCTTGAAGTTGGGCCTTTAACTCCCTTAACTCAGCGGGAGCCATTCTATAAGGGGGTATGGAAATGGGGCGAGTACCCGGCTCCAGATCAATACAGAAATCAATATCTTTATCTGGTGGCATACCAGGAAGGTATGCAGGAAACACATCCAGAAACTCACGGACTATCGAAACCGACTCAATTGAAGGTACTTGGGTAGTATTATCCCTGAGGTGTGCCAAGAAAGCCAAACACCCTTTACTAACCATTCTCTTAGCACGAAGAAAGGAGATAATACAAACTGGAGTGGAAGTGTAGACACCCTTCCACACTAACGGATCTGTCCCAGGCTTGGCCAACGTTACAGTTTTAGCATTACAGTCTAAGATTGCAAAATTTGGAGAAATCTAAGTCATACCCAGAATTACAGCGAAGTCAACCATTTCAAGGATAACCAAGTCTACATGAGTATTTCTCCCCACAAAAGTCACAAGACAAGACCTATACACCTTTTCAACTATCACAGACTCACCCACCGGAGTAGAAACACGAATAGGCATGTCAAGCAAATCACAATGTAAATCAAGACCAGTAGCAAATGAGAAAGATACATATGAAAATATGGATCCAGGATCAAATAGTACAGAAGCCATGCAATCATAAACCAAAATATTACCTGTGATAACAACATCAGATGTCTCTTCTTCAGACCTCCCAGGGAAAGCATAACAATGGGCCCTATCACCTGTCTGTCAGTTTCCCCTACCATGTTGTGCTGCAGTCACTCCGGCTTGCCCGCCACCCCGGTTGGTTTGGTGACCACCATTACTTTGACCACCACGTCCTCCAGAATGGCGGCCTCTCCCATGACCACCTCTACCTCTGACTATTGGGGGTCTTAACTCTGTTTTGGACAAAACCTCCGAATATGTCCAGAGTCTCCGCATCCATAACACTCTCTGGGGTCAAGCATAGGTCTCTGTGAGAACGACAAAGTCTGGGGATAACCTCCAAACTCAGAGAAATGTTGACCGGTCTGCGGTGGACCCCCAGCTACAGCCTGCAGTGATGACTGAACAGGTCAGGCTGGATAACCTCCTGAACTCTGCCTTCTGGAGTAAGAACCACTAAACTCACATCACTTATGAAACTTCTTAGGTGTTGATGTCATGGTGAAGTCGTCTGGCTTCACTCCCTCCACTTCTATCACAAAATCTACCACCTCCTAAAAGGATTTTGCTGCAGTAGCTACCTGTAAGGCTGGAATATGCAAATCTGACCTCAATCCCTTCACAAAACGGCGAATCCGCTCTTGTGGACTGAAGCAAAGCTGGGTGGCATACCTGGATAATGCACGAAACTTAGCCTCATAAGCAGTAACCGACATCCTACCTTGCTCTAGGATCAGGAATTCATCCCTCCTCCTATCCATCAAAGTCCGGGGTATATACTTCTCCATAAACAAGCTAGAGAATGATGCCCAAGTCATAGGTGGTGCCTGTGCTGGTTGACACTCAACATACGATCGCCACCACATTTTGGCATTTCCCTGAAACTGATAGGTTACAAACTCAACACCGGATCGTTCCACTATGCCCATATTATGTAGCAGCTCATGACAATCAACCAGAAAATCATAGGCATCCTCAGGTTCAGTACCCTTGAAAACTGGAGGTTTCAACTTCAAGAACTTAGTGAAAAGTTCATGCTAATAACCTGTCATTATAGGCCTGTAGTCAACCGAGGAAACGTGCCTATTTCCAATGAGGCATCCATGCGGGAAGCCACAACAGCTGCATGTTGTACTCCCAGAACCTGAGGTACTGGTGCAGAAAACACTAGAGGCGTTTGGCCTTGATCGGATAACCCTCTTAGATAAGCAAGAACCTGGTTAATCATCTCTGGGTAGGTTGGGGTGGTAATTTCTCATTCTGCACTTGCTCATTCTCCCCTTCCTCACCCTCTCTTACTACTTCCTCAGTCGGTGGACGAGTCACCGCCCTAGTACTAGCTGGGCCAGGTGCTTGTCCTCTTCCTCTAAAGGACGTCCTCTCACGACCTCCACCACGGCCTCTTGCCACCACTCCTCTTCGAGCTACAGCCCCAGTGGCTGGCTCAGACACATCCTGTCTTGCTGGTGTTGGTGTTGGCGCAGTTGTTGCTCTAGCTCTAACCATCTGCGAAATAGAGTGAAGATGGTCAGATACCAATTTGTATCACCTAGATACCAATTGGATCCAAGTAATAGGACGAAAGAAAGAACGAATGGAATTTTACTAAAGTCCTATAGCCTCTCAAAGAAAAGTAAAGGCGTCCCCCTAACGTTCCTATGTGAGCGAACCAACAAATCTAAACCCCAAACATTTCAACCATAATGAACAGAATATATTGTGGAAGACTAAAAATCTCATTAATATAACCAATAAATAAGCTTCTAAAACTCAATACTATCCCCAAAATCTGAAAGTCATCACACCAAGAACATCTATCCTCAAATTTCTAAGTCTAAGAGTATTCAAGAAACTAAAACAAATAAAAGAGATAGTCCATGTCCGAACTTCAAGACATCAAGACGTGAAGGAGAGAGTCCAATCCGAGCTAGAAAAAGTAGCTCACCCTGAAATCTGATATGCTGAAGACTAGCTAGAGTTGCGGTTGAGTTGAAGTCGATGGCACGTTTGCTGCACTCCACAAATAACGAAGAAGAAAATTACAAGTAGGGGTCAGTACAAGGCACAAGTACTGAGTAGGTATCATCAGCCAACTCAAAATAGAAAGCAATATATATATCAGATAATAACATAAAATCGACTACCATACTCAACAGGTGACAACAACAAGTACCATAACCATTGGCCACAACCCAAGCACATCTATGAGGACTCAAGCCTCCACACCATACTCATTTGAAAAATAGGTTTTTTAAGTTTAAGTATATTACCATAATGCAAGATTCATTCTCTTTATTCCTCTTGTGTCGGAACGTGACACTCCGATCCCCTAATACTACGTGTCAGTTCGTGACACCCGATCCCCTAATACTACGTGTCAGTTCGTGACACCCGATCCCCTAATACTACGTGTCGATTAGTGACACCCGATCCCCTAATACTACGTGTCGATTCGTGACACCCTATCCCCTAATACTACGTGTCGGTTCGTGACACCCGATCCCCTAATACTACGTGTCGGTTCGTGACACCCGATCCATTAACCTCATTCTTTTAGTTCATCAAGCCTTCTTTTATATCAAGGCATCATCATTAATATCGTGGATTTAAGGTTTTTAAGATTCCACAGTATCATCATTATAATCCGTCACCATTTACATAATCACAACATGCAACAACACAATTAAGCTTATAGAAGACTTTACAGTACCACCCAATACATATCAATCGCTATTTAGAGTTTACTATGAAATAGAATAAACCATAACCTACCTCCACCGAAGAATCGTGATCAAGCAAGCTACTTCTCGAAGTCTTTGCTTTCCTCTTCGCTTCTCCCTCTCTCGCTCGTTCTTCCCTTTCTTCCTTCTGTTTTTTCTTTTTACCCTAATTATCATAAAATTCATTATGATAAAAATACCCCATTTTTTATTTCCATATTATTTCCTTTAACCCTCAAGTAAATAATTTATTAAACTTACCCACTAAGTTCATACAGTTTGTCATAAATAGTCCAAAACGCCCCTTAAAACTTTTAGCATAAATCCGACCCAGTCGAAGTTACGTCGCTCGTGACGGCCCGTTGTGCCTGCGACGGTCCGTCCTGCAGGGTCGTCACAGAGTTCAGAGAGTCAAATTCATTAAAGAGGTCTGTGACGGTCCGTCGTGCCTACGACGGTCCGTGCTGCCATTACGTCGCGAAGTTCAGAGAGTTGATTCCCCGTACCCAAATTTCAAAGTTTAAGTGTTTTGGCACGAGACACTCAATGGTCCGTCGTGACCGTGACGGTTCGTCGTGTGATCCGTCGACACAGTCAGTTTTTATCACACTGATTCTACTGCTCGAAACGACTAAAGAGGTTGTTACATATTCAAATCCTTAATATTCACATACTCACAATATCATAATGCATCCATAGATATTTTTAAATGATAAATTTATTTTTATATATTGATACTGTTAAAATAAGTTTTATATTATTAATGTAATTTAATTTGTTATAACATATTATCTTTTTATTTTTTTAATGACTGATTCCACTTATTATGATTCAAACTATAAACATGTTTTAGGTAATCAATAATGCAAATTATTTTGAAACAAGAAAACTTTTTGACCTTTGAATTCATTCTTCTTCTTCTTGAATTAGTTATTTTGTATAAAACAAACAAGTAGCTAATTTAGTAGTAAGAATGTCTATTAGAGTTTTGCTTCTTTATTTCAAAATATGACAAAATATTTGCTGTTACATTGTAACCTAATTTCTTATCCTCATTTAAGGCTTTTGTTTCATATAATCCAAAACTTAATCGATTAAAATTTAACGATTTAGAATCTACATGATAAGAAGTTAATTTTTGCTATCTTCTATTACAATTTTTCATGATATAATATCAACACTTGAAATTTTATTTGTAGATAATAGTAATAATTAAATATACAAAAAAATATTAATGGATCTTGTTTATGTTACAAAAATTGTGCAAATACTCAATCAAATTCAGTGATATCTCATGTAACATCATAATTATATATAAGATGCACCATTTTTGCCTAAAAACCTCATCAACCAACAAACAGTCACCAGCCCAATTATTTTTTTAACAAAAGAAAAGGCCTAAAGCCTATATTTTAACGAATTTTCCTTGGACCATAGAGGCCCACAACAATCTGAGTGAAAAAGAAACAAAATAAAGGCCCAAAACTGATTTGCCCAAAAAGTTACAAGAGAATAACCAATACCAACAAAATGTATCAGACAATAACACTCTTTGATATGCCCAAACTAAATCTTTTTTTAAGAAGTATAAGACCATCATTGTTAATTGTAGAATCGAACTAGGTTGTAGTCGAATTCAACAAAAAATAAGGTGAAACTAAGCCTAATGTGGTTATCTTATTATTATTCGATTATTTTTATATGGAGGAGGTTTGTGAAAATTATTTATCTTTCGATATCAGTTGTAATCAAATAACAATAATAATATTTCTAAAAAACAGAGCCAATTAATTAAAGAAATTATGGTTGCAATCACCATGATTTCATGAAAAACTTGAATATCTAATGGCAGTAGACTCATCTAGTGCTAAGTGTGCAAGCTATCAATTAGAATATTATATTTTCTTTCAACCTAATTAGATGAACATCATTCTCATTCTATCAAACAAAGAAATATAACAATAAAATTGTATCACAATTGAACATCACTCTCATTCTATCAAACAAAGAAATATAACAATAAAATTGTATCACAAGACAAAAATAGACGTGATGACACTTGTCTATTCCCAGCAAGAAAAGTTTGCCTCAACCAAACGAATACAAAAGAAAATGGAAATAAAATAAAGCAGAACAAGAAAAGGGAAGAAGGCTTATTCATTCTAAACAATACCCCAAAATATAATTGTCAGGTGTACGAGCCACTAAATACATAAGTGCAGAATTAAGAAATAAATATAAGTCTCAATCTTTGTTTCTCAAATAGAAAAATATGCAAGAAAAGGAAAAATATGGCCTGTCGAATGACAAGAATCCACCTTTTCAAGTCCTTGACAAGCCTCGAGATCAAATAAAATGAAAGCGCACAATAGGCCAATCCGCGCTCGGATTCTACACAAGTGTAGCAGCAAGAGGTGAGTACCAACAACAAGATACCCAAAAAACTACCTACTAAACATAACAACTAGCTTGAAAATGAATATTTCGTACACTCTAACCAAACCTCCTTAATCTACAACCTGCAACGAAATCAACCCAACCTAACAATTCTACAAAACGCACTCATAGGCCTAATATTCTCCATTCAAATCTTCACAATTCAACAATCAAATAGTTCAAATAAGTCAATCTCAATGTCAAGTAGTTTAGTTACACACAACAAGTACATCAATCACAATTAGTAAACAAATCGCGTATAGACAACACTGCATTAGTTCACAATGACAAATTTCCTGAAAAAAACAATACTCACAACGATCCTCTTAAAGTAGGTCAATTAACACAAAACTTAATACAAAATTTAAGATTTGAATATGAAATTTTATACATGAGAGCATTATTTAAGGCCTTAGGAACTTATTGGGGAAAATCATTTTGAAATAGAACTTAAAATTAGTTCAGAACCCCATTTTGTCAAGAACTTAGGTTCTTATAAAACCTTCTATTGACCCACAAAAATCCAACAATTTGTTGTTAAAATTGATAATTAATCAATGGAAAATGAAGGTTTAGTATACATAGCACTTAACCTAAATGATCTAGCACAGAAAATGCTTTCAAAATTCACCACCAAGGGTTCCCCAAGTTTAGAAAATGGTTTAATGGGTTTTTATACCCCAAAATGAGTAGCAAAAAACCTCTCTGAAGTCGCACAAGCGACCACAGGATCACTTAAGCGAACCCTGCCCTAAACAAGGGTTGCTTAAGTTCAACCTTCTTCACAAAAGAGAAGGTCTCTTATGTGACAGGACTATAGCTAAAGCAAAGTTCACTTAAGCGGCTGACCTTCACATAAGTAAAATCTGCATACACCAACAACTTCAGCCAATTCCCAAAACATCGAAAGGACCCTCAAGATTCATTCAAAACCCCGTACACACAAACTATATATATGATTCAATTATTCTAGAAGTTCTATAATGGATGGAACCGTCAAAAAATGAATCCAAGGACTCCTTGACCTGAAATCCTTGAAAATCACAAGAAACTAACTTACACCTAAAAAGGCTAAAACAAGCTCAAAAAATTCATCAAAATGAACCAAGAACTCACCTAGGCCTCAAATCATCCCCAAAATTGAAAGGAACTCTAGAATATCAATTTGAGTATCCGAACCTTGAATGTCGACCAAAATAAACCTTAAGTCTAAATTTCCAAAATTTCACAACTTACGTCCTAAAATTCTCAAAAATATTGAGAATCTGAAACCAACAACTCTCACAGATCAAATGTCTCATTTTGGGAATAATGAAATTAACAAAATTCTATGTTGACACCTCAAACTCCAAAAGACCCAAGAATTCACTCAATAGTTTTTCCTTTAAAACTCATAAACTTACCAAATTTTGAACTTTTAACCCAGTTTGAAACCAACCTTTCAAACTCAATCAAAAATGATTTAGGGTCGTTAACGGAAGGGGGAAAATGATAATTTCACAAAATTTCTCAAAATTGAGTGGTTGAGTCATTACAAATTGACTTTAGTCTTAATGGCTTGTTGCTAAAGTGAAAATGATTACATGGAAAGTGACGTAATTTTAGAATTTATGGCTCGTTACTTAATGGAAAATATTCCTCAGTAGGTGTCACAAACCGAAACTCCCTCCTAGAATTGAAATGGAACCTAAGCTAACAAAACAGCATACCAGGACATTAATATGACATAGAACTGAACAAACAAGTGTCACACCCCAAACTTAAGGGGGATCAATAGACACCTGATGCCAAAACATAGGCCTAAGCCGACCTTACTGAACAACTTACTAACAACTTACAAATAACACATGACATCAACACACATTTAATAAAACAACAAGATTATCTTGTCTTTAGAATAATTTTTCGGCCAACAAGGCCCCTATCAACAACTCTGCAAAAAAAAAAACTACTCCCAATATGTTATATAAAGCAATAACTAGCAAGCATAAAAGCATGTTTTAGCCGTCGAGACCACCAAGGTATTTAAGAAAGCATAAGCACTATGTGCGCCATCAAAGCCACCATGATCTTTATACAAAAATTGAAAATATGTACATATATAAATAATATGCCAGAAACTATCAAACATCAGTCGACTAGACAACAAGGCCAACATGGACAATAACGTGACTACCAACTCAACACACTAGTCTACAAGCCTCTACAAATATAAAATTTTGATGAGACAGGACACCGACCAACCCAAAATACTCAAAAACAAAAATAAGCAAACATTTAGAGATCTAGCAACCCTTGGAAGAAAAGAATCAACCAATATACATAAAAATGGTAAGTGCGAAACCGAAGTACAATACCTTAGCTCCCTATAACATGAATATATATAAGCACATAACAAGCAATAACCTGTACTGGCCCCCATTGGCCTGAGAGGTACAAATAGCACACAATCTATATAGGTCCTAACAAGGGCAAACAATCGCTAAATATCCATTTTAACCCCTTACCTTGATCTTAATGTTAATCTGTTCTGAACTCTTTGAATTACATGTGTCATATATCAATGCAAGTCTGAGGTTCTTTGGTAATTATATATATATATATATATATATATATATAATATATATATATATATATATATATATATATATATATATATATATATATGTTTTACCAATATATGTTGCCCCGTAGGTGTGCCATGAATCAATGTAATTTAAGGCTTAGTGGTACAATACATATATGATGACCCAAAAGTAAACATCTCCGACCCATTATCACGTTCTACCCGACCCGTATGCTCGGTCAACTAGGCCCAGAGGCTTGCTCTACTTCACCTGTAGGCTCGGATAGGAATCAATTTGTATTCTCTAGAAACTCGGCAATGTCAATGTTGGTTGAGACCAAAAAAAGCTCATAACCGACAACCAGACAACATTAAAGTACAACTATAACAAGTAAACACAATTAATTACAAAAGAGTCATAAAATGATTTTTAGGATACTAAATAAGAAGAAGTGCTGCCAATAGACATTGTATCATATGGTCCTAGCCGACTTATCAGGACAGGGCTATCGGTCAACTAATGGTAATACCATAGCCATCACAAGCTTAGGACATTAGGATAATGATAGAAAAGAAATAATAGAATTAACATACCTTTCAAAAAATGTCCAAAAGTTGTCTATTTGATGCTTGTCTAACCAAAGTAACACAATAATGCACAAATCAACAAGGTTGTAAGAATGAACCATAAGTGATCAATAAGACACTAATGTCACCGTTGTAACCAGCATAGTCAAAACCATAAAATGAGGCCAAAACAACATTAATTATCAAAGAAAGCCATTAAATAGATTCCAACAACGTCTCAAAGGATCACAAGCTCTAGAATCGACATAACTAGGTGTGCATTACGTCATTCAATCCAACAACCATTGTATCCCACTTCGGTAGGAATCAAACCAAACCCTAATGAAATAAAGCACCTTAACACCATCAATAAAAAACAATAATACTGAAACCAAGTAAGACAAAAAGGCTGCCCACAACCACAATATCGAAAACACCACCACATGGCTTAAAGTCTACAAAAATGATACGACGACATGGAACTATCAAGGAGGGTTGTAAAAATAAGATTACCTCAACAAAAATGACTGAAATAATAATACAAAGATTTTGCCTCTTTGAAACTGCAATAGTTGGAGCCCTAATAAACAAAAAAATTATACCACAATCTTGAGCTCGCGATGTAGAGAAACTTCACAGTTGAAAGAATGAACACCCATGGATTATTTAGTTGCTTGAGTTATGATTTTTCTGTGGTTTTTGATTAGTTCTAACAAAAAAAATGAAGGATATGGATGTATTTAAAGAATGAACGAATTAGGTGCTGGGACCCACTTTGTGGTATCTGCTTGCATAGCCTAACAAAAATGTACATATCTTCCAATTGTGAAGTCATATTGATGAATGGTTCAATGCGTTGGAAACTACACTCGTAGACGTTCAACTTCATATTTCATAGGTATTCTAATTCTTTATATATTATTTATTAAAATCTCTCCCTATATTACCAAGAATTCCTTAACGACATTTATAATAACTTTTGCCGACTTCTATATTCCAACTTCCTTGAACTTAAAACTTAAATTACAAACATTGTGCACAAAAAATAACTCATGTAACATCCTTCCTAATATTTTAGGTAGTCTAAGACTTATTCCAAAAGTATGCGTTAATTCAAAGGTTCAAAAGGGCGAGGTGTCACAACATGAATAGAGGAAATAAAGTCTTAAATGTCTTGACATGTCATAAGAGAAAATCTTAGTACAAGGTTACATATGCATACACACTAATCTCTAAAATAGACACTAACATAAGTGAGGTTCTACGACAAGCTCTATGTCACTGACTTAGAGTATTCGCTAAGTCTCCGTGCGGCACTTGACAACTTACTCACGATTCTTTCACGATCTCGTAAGCTCAAGTATGCCTTTTAACTCGGAACGCTAAGAG
>JAKWIY010000218.1:0-41891 GCA_027704805.1 Solanum corneliomulleri
TTTAGATTTGTCATGCTGGAATTATTTTTCCACATGGAGTATCACAATACAAAATTTCTAAACAAAAGAGAGAGTGTCATGACCCAAAATGAGTCGTGAGTGGCACCCGCACTTACCTCCTTAGGTGGGCGAACCAACACATCTAAACCCCAACATATACCAATAGTTCAACTATAAATAATATAAATAATACAGAAGCTCCAAAAGATACTAAGCAAACAATTTAAATAAGTTTTTATATTTTAATACTTATCATCCCAAAATCTAATAGTTATCACATCAAGGACATCTAATCTCCAATACTAAGTCTAAGAATATCAAATTGTAACGACCTGTTTAGTCGTTTTGAGCAGTACATGACGGACCGTCATGGGCACGACAGACCGTCGAGGGTGTCTCGTTCCAAAACACTTAGAATTCTGAAATTTGGGTACTGAGATCGACTCTCTGAACTTCGCGACGAAGTGGCAGGACGGACCGTCACACAGGCAGACGGCCGTCACAGACTCTTCAAGGAATTGAGTCTCTGAACTTGGTGACGGAAGCAGCAGGACGGACCGTTGCAGGCACGACGGGCCGTCACAGTCTACGTAATCCTGCCTGGGTCGGATTTCTGTTAAATGTTTTAAGGGGCGTTTTGGACTATTCCTGCTTATAATTATAAAGTTAGTGGTTTAATGTTAATAATTCAATTGTTTGGGGGTTAAAGAAGATAACCTTGAATTAATTAGTGGGTTACTTTTGTCATCTTTTATACTTAATTATATGGTAATTAGGGTAAAAGAAAAAGAGTTTGAATAAGGGAAAAGAAGAAAGAGACAGAAAGAGAGGGAGAACGATCGAGAGAAGAGGGAAACGAAGAGGATAGCAAAGATTTTGAGGATTAACTTGCTTGATCACGATTCTTCGGTGGAGGTAGGTTATGGTTTATGCTATTTCATAGTAAACTCTTAATAGCGGATGATATGTATTTGGGTAGTATTGTAAACCCTTCTATATGCTTAATTGTGTGCTTGCATGATGTGATTATATAAATGAGATAAAATAAGCATGATGAGGCTATTGAATCCTAAATCTTGAAAACCTCTTTGTTAATGATGCCTTGGTATAAAAGAAGGCTTGATGAACTAAAAGAATGATGTTAGTGGATCGGGTGTCACGTTCCGGCACCAGGATAGTATATGGATCGGGTGTCACGTTCCGGCACCAGGATAGTATATGGATCGGAGTGTCACGTTCCGACACCAGGATAGTATATGGATCGGAGTGTCACGTTCCGACACCAGGATAGTATATGGATCGGGTGTCACGTTCCGACACCAGGATAGTATGATGAGGATCGGAGTGTCACGTTCCGATACCAGGATAGTATGATGAGGATCGAAGTGTCACATTCCGACACCAGGATAGTATGATGAGGATCGGAGTGTCACGTTTCGGCACCAGGATAGTATATGGATCGGGTGTCACGTTCCGACACTAGGATAGTAAAGAGAATGAATCTTGAAATATGTTAATATACTCAAATTAATGAACATATTTCCCAATGAGTATGGTATTGAGGCTTGAGTCCTCATGGGTGTACTTGGCTACTTATTAATGATTATAGTACTTGTTGTTGCTACCTGTTGAGTATTGTAGTTGATTTTATGATATTATCTAATATATACTATTTTCTATTTTGAGTTGGCCGATGATACCTACTCAGTACTTGTGTTTTGTACTGACCCCTACTTGTATGTTTTCTCTTTGTTATTTGTGGAGTGCAGCAAACGTACCGTCGTCTTCAATTCAACCGCAACTCTAGCCAGTCTTCATCATACCAGATTTCAGGGTGAGCTAATGCTTCTATCTTGGACTGGATCTTCTTCTTCATGTCCTAATGCCTTGAAGTTCCGGCATGGACTAGTTTTATTTATTTTAGCTTCTTAGATACTCTTAGATTTAGTAATTTAAGGATAGATGTTCTTGTGATGATGACTTCCAGATTTTGGGGAATAATAAGTATTTGAGTTTTTAGAAGTTATTAATCTATTTTCATTAATGAGTTTTAAGTCTTCCGCATTATATTCTGTTTATTGGTTGAAATGTTGGGTTTTGTATTGGTTGGTTCGCTCACATAGAGGGTAAGTGTGTGTGCCGCTCGCGGCTCGTTTTGGGTCGTGACAAACTGGTATCAGAGCATTAGGTTCGTTGTCTCATCACACAAGAACGAGTCTAGTAGAGTCTTAAGGAACGGTAGGGGGACGCCTTTACTTTTCTTTGAGAGGCTATAAGACTTTAGGAAAATTCCATTCTTTCTCTCTTTATTTCGTGCTATTACTTGGATCCAATTGGTATCTAGGTGATACAAATTGGTATCTGACCATCTTCACTCTATTTCACAGATGGTTAGAACTAGAGCAACAACTGCGCCAACACCAACACCAGCAAGACAAGATGCGTCTGAGCCTGCCACTGGGGCTGTAGCTCGAAGAGGAGTAGTGGAAAGAGGTCATGGAAGAGGTCGCGGGAGAACGTCCTCTAGAGGAAGAGGACAAGCACCTAACCCATCTAATACTAGGGCGGTGAATCCTCCACCGACTGAGGAAGTGGTAAGAGAGGGTGAGGAAGGGGAAAATGAACAAGTGCAGAATGAGGAATTACCACCCCAACCTACCCCAGAGATGATCAATCAGGTTCTTGCTTATCTTAGCGGGTTATCTGATCAAGGCCAGACACCTCCAGTGTTTTCTCTGCACCAGCACCTCAGGTTCCGGAGGTACAACATGCAGCTACTGTGGCTCCCCGCATGGATGCCTCATTGGAAATAGGCACGTTTCCTCGGTTGACTACAGGGCCTATATGACAAGTGATCAGCATGAAATTTTCAGTAATTTCTTGAAATTGAAACCTCCAGTCTTCAAGGGTGCTGAATCTGAGGATGCCTATGATTTTCTGGTTGATTGTCATGAGTTACTCATAAAATGGGCATAGTGGAACGATTTGGCGTTAGTTTGTAACCTATCAGTTTCAGGGAAATGCAAAAATGTGGCGGCGGTCCCATGTTGAGTATCAACCCGCACAGGCACCACATATGACTTGGGCGTCATTCTCTAGCTTATTTATGGAGAAGTATATCCCCCGGACCCTGAGGGATAGGAGGAGAGATGAGTTCTTGAGCCTAGAGCAAGGTAGGATGTCGGTTACTGCGTACGAGGCTAAGTTTCGTGCATTATCCAGGTATTCCACCCAGCTTTGTTTCAGTCCACAAGAACGGATTCGCCATTTTGTGAAGGGGTTGAGGTCAGAGTTGCGGATTTCAGCCTTACAGGTAGCGGCTACAGCAAAATCCTTTCAGGAAGTGGTAGACTTCGTGATAGAGGTGGAGGGATTGAAGCCAGATGACTTCACCATGGCATCGACATCTAAAAGGTTTCGTAAGGGAGGTGAGTTTAATGGTTCTTACTCCAGAGGACAGGGTTCAGGAGGTTACCCAGTCCGACCTATTCAGTCGTTACTGCAGACTGTAGTTGGGGGTCCACCGCAGACCGGTCAACATTTCTCTGAGTTTGGAGGTTATCCCCAGACTTCGTCATTCTCACAGAGACCTATGCTTGAATCCAGAGAGTGTTATGGATGTGGGGAGACTGGACACATTAAGAGGTATTGTCCAAAACAGAGTTACAGACCTCCAATAGTTAGAGGTAGAGGTGGTCATGGAATAGGCCGTCATTCTGGAAGACGTGGTGGTCGAGGTAATGGTGGTCACCAACACGGCCGGGGTGACGGGCAAACTGGAGCCACTACAACACAACATGGTAGGGGCAACGGGCAGACAGGCGATAGGGCCCATTGTTATGCTTTCCCCAGGCGGTCTGAAGCGGAGACATCCGATGCTGTTATCACAGGTAATCTTTTGGTTTGCGATTGCATGGCTTCTGTATTATTTGATCTTGGCTCCACATTTTTATATGTATCTTCCTCATTTGCTACTGGTCTTAATTTACATTGTGAATTGCTTGACATGCCTATTCGTGTTTCTACTCCGGTGGGTGAGTCTGTGATAGTTGAAAAGGTATATAGGTCTGGTCTGGTGACTTTTGTGGGGAGAAATACTTATGTAGACTTGGTTATCCTAGAAATGGTTGACTTCGATGTAATTCTGGGTATGACTTGGCTTTCTCCAAATTTTGCAATCTTAGACGTTAATGCTAAAACTGTAACGTTGGCCAAGCCAGGGACAGATCCGTTAGTGTGGGAGGGTGACTACACTTCCACTCCGGTTCGTATTATCTCCTTTCTTCGTGCTAAGAGAATGGTTAGTAAGGGTTGTTTATCTTTCTTAGCACACCTTAGGGATGATACTACCCAAGTACCTTCAATTGAGTCTGTTTTGATAGTCCGTGAGTTTCTGATGTGTTCCCTGCAGATCTTCCTGGTATGCAACCGGATAGAAATATTGACTTTTGCATTGATCTGGAAACGGGTACTCGCCCCATTTCTATACCCCCTTATAGAATGGCTCCCGCTGAGTTAAGAGAGTTAAAGGCCCAACTTCAAGAGTTGTTGAGCAAAGGCTTCATTAGACCAAGTGCATCCCCTTGGGGTTCTCCCGTTTTGTTTGTGAAGAAGAAGGATGGGAGTTTTCGGATGTGCATAGACTACAGACAATTGAATCAGGTAACAGTTAAGAACAAGTATCCTTCTCCTCGCATCGATGATTTGTTCGATCACTTACAAGGTGCTTGTACCTTCTCAAAAATCGATTTGCTCAATTGAAAATACGGGCAACGAATGTGCCCAAGACTGCTTTTCGGACTAGGTATGGGCATTACAAGTTCTTAGTAATGTCTTTTGGGCTTACGAATGCCCCTGCTGCTTTCATGAGCTTGATGAATGGGATTTTTAAGTCATATCTGGATCTCTTTGTCATTGTATTCATTGATGATATACTGGTATACTCGAAGAGTAAGAAATAACATGAGGAGCACTTGAGAATTGTATTGGAAATGTTGAGGGAGAAAAAGCTTTATGCCAAATTCTCCAAGTGTGAGTTTTGGCTAGATTCAGTGTCCTTCTTAGGGCATGTAGTTTCTAAGGATGGAGTGATGGTGGATCCTTCCAAGATTGAAGCAGTGAAGAATTGGGAGAGACCTACTAATGTTACAGAGATAAGGAGCTTTGTTGGTTTAGCTAGCTACTACCGTCGATTTGTCAAGGGATTTTCCTCTGTTGCTTCCCGATTGACAAATTTGACTAAGCAAAGTGTTCCATTTGTATGGTCGGACGAGTGCGAAGAAAGCTTTCAGAAGCTCAAGACCTTGTTGACTACTGCACCAATCCTTACCCTGCCAGTGAAAGGTAAGAATTTCATTGTCTATTGTGATGCATCCTATTCGGGTTTGGGTGCAGTGCTAATGCAAGAGAAGAATGTAATTGCTTATGCTTCGAGGCAATTAAAAGTGCATGAACGTAACTATCCGACCCATGATTTGGAATTGGCTGCAGTAGTTTTTGCATTAAAGCAATGGAGACACTATCTATATGGGGTGAAGTGTGAAGTCTATACGGATCATCGTAGCCTACAGTATGTCTTTACTCAGAAGGATTTGAACTTGAGACAGAGGAGATGGATGGAACTATTGAAGGACTACAATATCACTATTCTGTATCACCCAGGAAAGGCTAATGTTGTGGAAGACGCCTTCAATAGAAAGGCAGGGAGCATGGGAAGTCTAGCTCACTTGCAGGTTTTCTGACGCCCATTGGCTAGAGAAGTTCAGACTCTAGCTAATAACTTTATGAGGCTAGAAGTAAATGAGAAGGGAGGATTGTTGGCTTGTATGGAGGCAAGATCATCCTTTCTTGACAAGATTAAGGGAAAGCAGTTTACTGATGAGAAATTGAACCAGATCCGAGATAAGGTGTTGCGAGGAGAGGCTAAAGAAGCAAAATTGATGGGGAAGGTGTTTTGAGAATTAAGGCAAGGGTATGTGTACCCCGCGTCGATGATTTGATTCACACCATTCTTACAGAGGCTCATAGTTCAAGGTGTTCTATACATCCTGGTGCAACCAAGATGTATCGTGACCTAAAGCAACATTTTTGGTGGAGTAGAATGAAGCGTGACATTGTGGAGTTTGTTGCCAAATGTCCAAATTGTCAGCAAGTAAAGTATGAACACCAGAGGCCTGGAGGGGCACTTCAGAGAATGCCCATTCCTGAATGGAAGTGGGAGAGAACTGCAATGGACTTCGTGGTTGGTCTTCCAAGGACAATGGGTAAGTATGACTCCATCTGGGTAATTGTTGATAGGTTAACTAAGTCTGCTCATTTCATTCCGGTCAAGGTGACTTACAATGCAGAGAAGTTAGCCAAACTGTACATCTCAGAAATTATTCGAATGCATGGGGTTCCACTCTCCATCATATCAGATTGAGGTACGCAGTTTACTTCTAAGTTTTGGAAAACATTGCATGTTGAATTAGGTACTAGGTTGGATCTAAGTACCGCATTTCACCCTCAGACCGATGGTCAGTCTGAGCGAACGATTCAAGTGTTGGAGGATATGCTTCGTGCATGTGTGATAGAATTTGGTGGTCATTGGGATAACTTTCTACCCTTAGCAGAATTCTCATACAATAATAGCTATCACTCAAGTATTGGTATGGCTCCATTTGAGGCACTGTATGGGAAGAGATGTAGGTCTCCCATTGGATTGTTTGATGCATTTGAGGTTAGACCTTGGGGTACTAACCTTCTGAGGTAATCGTTAGATAAAGTGAAATGCATTCAAGAAAAGCTTTTAGCGGCTCAAAGTAGGCAGAAAGAATATGCAGATCGAAAGGTTAGAGATTTGGAGTTTATGGAGGGTGAGCAAGTCTTGCTGAAGGTTTCGCCCATGAAAGGGGTGATGCGGTTTGATAAGCGAGGTAAGCTTAGTCCGAGGTATATTGGTCCCTTTGAAGTTCTGAAGCGCGTGGGGGAGGTAGCTTATGAATTAGCCTTGCCCCCAGGACTGTCAGGAGTGCATCCGGTATTTCATGTGTCTATGTTGAAAAGATACCATGGGGATGGAAACTACATTATTCGTTGGGATTCAGTTCTGCTTGATGAGAATTTGTCTTATGAGGAGGAGCCTGTTGCTATTTTAGATAGAGAAGTCTGCAAGCTGAGGTCAAGGGAGATTGCGTCCATCAAAGCTCAATGGAAGAATCGACCAGTTGAAGAATCCACTAGGGAGAAGGAGGCTGATATGCAAGAAAGATACCCACACCTGTTTATAGATTCAGGTACTCCTTCTCGCCCTTGTTTTTCTTCTTGTGATCGTTCGAGGACGAACGATGGGTAAATTGGTATCTATTATAATGACCTGTTTAGTCATTTTGAGCAGTAGAGTATTTATGGTAATAACAGTCTGAGTCGACGGACCCCACGACGGACCGTCATGGGCACGACGGACCATCGAGGGTGTCTTGTTCCAAAACACTTAGAATTCTAAAATTTGGGTACTGAGATCGACTCTCTGAACTTCGCGACGAAGTGGCAAGACGGACTGTCACAGGCATGACGGGCCGTCACAGACTCTTCAAGGAATTGAGTCTCTAAACTTGGTGACGGAAGCAGCAGGACGGACCGTCGCAGGCACGACGGGCCGTCACAGTCTGCGTAACCCTGCCTGGGTCGGATTTCTGTTAAATGTTTTAAGGGGCGTTTTGGACTATTCCTGCTTATAATTATAAAGTTAGTGGTTTAATGTCAATAATTCAATTGCTTGGGGGTTAAAGAAGATAACCTTGAATTAATTAGTGGGTTACTTTTGTCATCTTTTATACTTAATTATATGGTAATTAGGGTAAAAGAAAAAGAGTTTGTATAAGGGAAAAGAAGAAGAGACCAAAAGACAGGGAGAACGATCGAGAGAGAAGAGGGAAACGAAGAGTATAGCAAAGATTTTGAGGATTAACTTGCTTGATCATGATTCTTCGGTGGAGGTAGGTTATGGTTTATGTTATTTCATAGTAAACTCTTAATAGCGGATGATATGTATTTGGGTAGTATTGTAAACCCTTCTATATGCTTAATTGTGTGCTTGCATGATGTGATTATATAAATGCGATAAAATAAGCATGATGAGGCTATTGAATCCTAAATCTTGAAAACCTCTTTGTTAATGATGATGCCTTGGTATAAAAGAAGGCTTGATGAACTAAAAGAATGAGGTTAGTGGATCGGGTGTCACGTTCCGGCACCAGGATAGTATATGGATCGGGTGTAAAGTTCCGGCACCAGGATAGTATATAGATCGGAGTGTCACGTTCCGACACCAGGATAGTATATGGATTGGAGTGTCACGTTCCGACACCAGGATAGTATATGGATCGGGTGTCACGTTCCGACACCAGGATAGTATGATCAGGATCGGAGTGTCACGTTCCGACACCAGGATAGTATGATGAGGATCGGAGTGTCACGTTCCGACACCAGAATAGTATGAGAGGATCGGAGTGTCACGTTCCGGCACCAGAATAGTATATGGATCGGGTGTCACGTTCCGACACCAGGATAGATAGTAAAGAGAATGAATCTTGAAATATGTTAATATACTCAATTAATGAACCTATTTCCCAAATGACTATGGTATTGAGGCTTGAGTCCTCATGGTGTACTTGGCGTACTTATAATGATTATAGTACTTGTTGTTGCTACCTGTTGAGTATTGTAGTTGATTTTTATGATATTATATGATATATACTGTTTCTATTTTGAGTTGGCCGATGATACCTACTCAGTACTTGTGTTTTGTACTGATCTCTACTTGTATGTTTTCTCTTTGTTATTTGTGGAGTGCAGCAAACGTACCGTCGTCTTCAACTCAACCGTAACTCTAGCCAGTCTTCATCATACCAGATTTCAGGGTGAGCTAATGCTTCTAGCTTGGACTGGATTTTCTTCTTCATGTCCTGATGCCTTGAAGTTCCGGCATGGACTAGTTTTATTAATTTTAGCTTCTTAGATACTCTTAGATTTAGTAATTTGAGGATAGATGTTCTTGTGATGATGAGTTCCAGATTTTGGGGAATAATAAGTATTTGAGTTTTTAGAAGTTATTAATCTATTTTCATTAATGAGTTTTAAGTCTTCTGCATTATATTCTTTTTATTGGTTGAAATGTTGGGTTTTGTATTGGTTGGTTCGCTCACATAGGAGGGTAAGTGTGGGTGCCACTCGCGGCTCGATTTGGGTCGTGACACAAATACACCAAACTAAAAGAATAAAATGGTATGTGTCCGAAAGTATAGGACATCATGTCATGACTGAGAGAATCCAACACGAGCTTGAATGGATAGCTCACCCTGGAACTTATTATGCGGGAGGCTGGCTAGAACTGAGGGAAATCAGAACTCATAGGTACAATCGCTGCATTTCATAAAAGGAAAACAAAGAAAAAACAAGTAGGGCTTAGTACGAGGCAACATGTACTGAGTAAGTATCATCGGTCAACCAAAAATAGTAACTAATATACAAAGAATAATAGTATGAACTCAACTATAGCACTTAACATGTGATAAGCAACAAAAAACATGTACAAGTGTCAATAACAACAAAGTAAGCACGTATTAAGTCAACGGTATCAAGATCACACATCAGGACTCATGCCTCGAAACCAAACCATTTTGGGAGTTGATTTCATTGAGATTAAATATCTTCCATTAATTCAACATATCTTTCCTTTAATATTATCGTGTCGGAACGTGACACTCCGATCCAAGAATATCATGTCGGAATGTGACACACCGATCCAAGAATACCGTGTCGGAACGTGACACTCCGATCCAAGAATACCGTGTCGGAACGTGGCACCCCGATCCAAGAATATCGTGTCGGAACGTGACACTCCATTCCAAGAATACTGTGTCGGAACGTGACACTCCGATCCAATTATACTATTAATTTATCCTTTATTATCACCGCTTTCAATTCATTGTTATATTATTTTCATCAAGCCTTCTTTATTCAAGGCATAACTTCGATAGAGAGGGTTAGAGAATATAAATTCTACGGTCTCAGGATCTCATACCAATCACAAACCACACAACCAAATCACACAATCACACAGTCAAGTACATAGAGAACTTCACAATATCATTCAAGGCATATCAATCACTATTAAGAGTTTACTATCAAATAGCATAAACCATAACCTACCTCCACCGAAGAATTGAAGTCAAGTAACTACTTCTCCAATTCTTTTCCTTTCCTCAATGCTTTGAACCTTTCAATCTATCAAATATATATATACATAATTTGTAAGTTAACAAGCCTATAACCATCCATATTATTCTACGTCTAGCCTAGACCCAATAACTTCCTAAGTAAACCTTAATTCCTTCCATTAGCAAAACTTTAATGTAATTCATATAATATACTACACTTTATATTTAATTACCTATCACAATATGTTAAAATTTAATTTATAATATGATAGAAAAATATTAATTATTCAAGTTTTAAGCCACGGTAACCAGTGGCAGCAAACACATGATAAATGAAATGCTACCATTTTAATTCTAAAGTATCTTATGATTTTCAAATCATAACTCCTAATTATTGAATAATTAATGACCACTAATTACCTAACAATTATCCATTCCACAATTTCACAAGACATATACACATTGCAGTAACAACATGCAACCTCAACAATATTGACTTTAACTACTTCTTATCCAACTCAAATAATATTAAAACAATAATATGATTTTCACCTATTCAAATATATGTACATATATATATATATATATATATAGTATATATATATATATATTAAGTATATATATATATATATATAATAATATATATATATATATAGAATATATATATATATAATATATATATCCACTACTCTTTCTCCACTAAACAAAAAGAAACAATCTTATATGCACTGCAACTATATGCAACACAATCTGCCCATATAAAATATAATAATAATAAATTCTATATCTACATTATTCATCAAATTTACATAAAAATATGCATTTTATCTCAACAATTACGTCGTCCCTTTACATTGTGCTTCCTTTTCGTTCTTCTCTTCCGTTTATTTTTTTTTCTTCTTTGTTTTGCAAACTATTTCTTTGCTCTAATTATTATAAATAGCCAATTATAAAAATAACAAAAGTGATCCACCTTACTTCTAATGTTACTTTTCTTAACCACCAACTAAATAAATTATTCAAAACTACCCCACTAATATCATAATTATAATTATGAGTAGTTTAAAACACCCACTTAAATCTATCGGAAGGTATTTTCTAACACAAAAAGTTCTAGTGATCAAAATGACCGAAAATGATCATTACAATAGATACCAATTTATCCATCGTTCGTCCTCGAACGATCAAAGGAATGGCGATAGTAGGAAGGATATTTGTCTCAACGATTCTTTAAAAAATATTAGTTCCCAAAGTATCATATCAAAAGTATCAAACCAATCAATTGGAGAGTTATACATCATCTCATACAATGTATCCAATGGGGTCATCTCAATACTTGAATGATAACTATCATTGCATGTAAACTCGATTAATAACAAAACTATTTTCAATAATCACCAAGTTAATCGCATTCGTATCCTCGAAATTTTCTCAAGGACCTGGCATGACCATTTGTGGAATCTTTTCTAACATAGCCATGATAAAATCTCAAAACCAATACGGGATATAATCAGTGGTGAACTTGAAACAACTTCCACACACTCATAGTGCACACAATATCATAGATTTTATTGATATTTTTATCTCACAACATAAACTTTTCAGGAGCTTAGGTTATAAGAATTTAATCTTTAGACATGAGGTACTCATCAAGGGAGAACCAAACTTATCCAACAAAAGAAGCAAATAATAAAGTAATCACCCATCGAGCAATACACCCAAGCGGTCATAACCTCTTACAAAATTGTCAAAAAATGCTATATTAGTAGCTATTATAACAAACCTTAAGAATGACAAAACTACAATGGTCCTCACATTCCATCACACATAGCCAAAACATAATAACAATGATGAGATAAATCTTAAGTCTATCGAAAAACAATAAATTTTCATTGTATCTCTTCTATAAATTCTCATAAGCAATGTGATACATGTAGAACCACTCAAATACTTCAACTACAAGAAGACAACACTAAATATGTCTTATAGAAAATAACCAAGGTGGAATAAGTCCAAATACTCCTTCCATAGTGTCTATATCGAACATTTTTATTTATCTAACACTATCTCTTTGATTTTCTAGCTACGCACAATCATCGTTCCTACTATAATTGCACACATACTTGGTTTATCGAACCTCACATCACAGAAGTCAACACTCTTAATACTAACAAAACATCATAACCACATCGATCATCTACATTACTCCCAAACCATCATTAGTATCAAAGTATTTTATCAAATACATATTCAAATTATAACTATCTCTCTTTCTATTTAAGCATTTCATAACAAATACGAGTCACATACAAGGATAATAACACTAATTTAAAACTTAATGATACCTTTCCATCGGGATAAAACTATTAAATCACACTCAAAGTCAACTTCCGATCACATCCACATACCATGCTTTAGCTACCATTCAACGCAATCACATACATCATGCCAATACTTAGGGAAGTTCTTGGTCACTCAAAATATTGTGTATACTATAAGCTCACAACCTTTATTCACCATCAAATATATATGTATCACATCATAACTTTCTATGAGTCCCATCAATAGAGTAGTATTAATTCAACTCTAAATTTCTCATAACCATGTAGAATTATATCTCACCTCGTTTATCATTCTTAACTCATCTATCTCAATCTAAACAATCTAACCCCACGTAAAATTCTAAATTTTTCATACCTCACTATTTGTCACCCAAATCAAAATTCAATCTTCATAAAAGTCGATGACAACTTCCTAGTAATCCTCTACTAAACTAGTTCACACCTCATAGTCATATCAAAACTCATAGAAAATAAAAATAAAAATATAATTAGTACAACCTTCAACTTCACCCCGAGGGTTTATACGAGAGGTCTTATTCCTTTTACTTTTCTCTAATCTTCTCATGGTGCATAATTTTAAATATCTCGGCCCTTCAATATATCAGACTTTTTTTTTTCTCTCTAACTCGCTTACCGATCTCATTCTTTTACCAACAAATCATGACGTTTACTTCACATTCTAAATCAAAACTCAGAAGGAAACTCTTCTTAGATCCTTTAACAATCAAAAGTAATAAACTTTATGATCCAAAACATGCATTAGTTCTTTTATATGCTTAACACCGATGCAATCAATCATTTATTACCTTACAAATTCATACATTGAAAATAAAACATATCACCAAGAATGCATACTTATAATGAAAAGTTTGAATTTTAAGTTCAATTGTGTAACCCAATGCCCTTATGAATCTACATAAAGTACAAAATATTTACATTATGGGCTACAACACATATTTCCATTTCTCTATATTCATGATACCATCTCTTTTCCCATAACTCAAAGTTTGGGTATATAATTAGATGAAGAAGCGAGAAAATTTTACCTTAAGTCATAAGTAGTGCATTTACTAATCGACACTCAATACGTGACTATCACCACACTTTGCGTATCTCCAAAACTAGTAAGTTAATACTCAATACTAAGACTTTTCACGATATTCATTTTATGGCACAACTCAAACCAATCAACAATGAAAGCATAAGCATCTTCATAAGCAATACTTATGAATAATTCAACTTTATCAACTTAACAAAAAAAATCATATTGATCACTAGTCATAACAGGCCCTGTAGTTTATTGAGGAAATATATCTATTTCTAATGACACATTTTTTTTTAGTGTTATTAATTCAATTTATAACACTCTAGTACTAACCATACGTGAAATAGAGTGAAGAAGTTCAAATACCAATTTGTATCACCTAGATACCAATTGGATTCAAGTAGTAGCACGAAAGAAAGAAGAAATGAAGTTTCCTCAAGTCCTATAGCTTCTCGAAGAAAAGTAAAGGTGTCCCCTTACCGTTCCACAAGACTCTACTAGACTTGTCCTTGTGTGATGAGATCAACGAAGCTAACGCTCTGATACCAAGTTTGTCATGATCCAAAACGAGTCGTGAGTGGCACCCACACTTACCTCCTTAGGTTGGAGAACCAACACATCTAAACCCCAGCATATACCAATAGTTCAACTATAAATAATATAAATAATGTGGAAGCTCCAAAAGATACTAAGCAAACAATTTAAATAAGTTTTTAAGTTTAGTACTTATCATCCCAAAATCTGATAGTCATCACATCAAGGACATCTATTCTCCATACTAAGTTAAGAATTTGAATACACTAAACTAAAAGAATAAAATGGTATGTATCCGAAAGTATAGGACATCATGTCATGACTGAGAGAATCCAACACGAACTTGAATGGATAGCTCACCCTGGAACTTGTTATGCGGGAGGCTGGCTAGAACTGAGGGAAATCAGAAGTCATAGGTACACTCGCTGCATTTAATAAAAGGAAAACAAAGAAGAAAACAAGTAGGGTTCAGTACGAGGCAACATGTACTGAATAAGTATTATCGGTCAACCCAAAATAGTAACTAATATACAAAGAATAATAATATGAACTCAACTATAGCACTTAACATGTAATAAGTAACAAACAACATGAACACGTGTCAATAACAGTAAAGTAAGCACGTATTAAGTCAACGGTATCAAGATCACACATGAGGACTCATGCCTCCAAACCAAACCATTTTGGGAGTTGAGTTCTATGAGATTGAATATCTTCCATTAATTCAACATATTTTTCCTTTAATATTATCGTGTCGGAAGGTGAGACTCCGATCCAAGAATATCGTGTCAGAACGTGACACTCCGATCCAAGAATACCGTGTCGGAACGTGACACTCCGATCCAAGAATACCGTGTCGGAACGTGACACCCCGATCCAAGAATACCGTGTCGGAACGTGACACTCCGATCTAAGAATACCGTGTCGGAACGTGACACTCCGATCCAATTATACTATTTATTTATCCTTTATTATCACCACTTTCAATTCATTGTTATATTATTTTCATCAAGCCTTCTTCATTCAAGGCATCACTTCGATAGAGAGGGTTAGAGAATATAAATTCTACGGTCTCAGGATCTCATACCAATCACAAACCACACAACCAAATAACATAATCACACAGTCAAGTACATAGAGAACTTCACAATATCATTCAAGGCATATCAATCACTATTAAGAGTTTACTATCAAATAGCATAAACCATAACCTACCTCCACCGAAGAATTGAAGTCAAGTAACTACTTCTCCAATGCTTTTTCTTTTCTCAATGCTTTGAACCTTTCAATCTATCAAATACATATATACATAATTTGTAAGTTAACAAGCCTATACCATCCATATTATTCTACGTCTAGCCTAGACCCAAAACTCCCTAAGTAAACCTTAATTCCTTTCATTAGCATAACTTTAATGTAATTCATATAATATACTACACTTTATATTCAATTACCTATCACAATATGTTAAAATTTAATTTATAATATCATAGAAAAATATTAATTATTCAAGTTTTAAGCCACGGTAACCAGTGGCAGCAAACACATGATAAATGAAATTGATGGCTACCATTTTAATTCTAAAGTATCTTATGATTTTCAAATATTAACTCCTAATTATTGAATAATTAATGACCACTAATTACCTAATAATTATCCATTCTACAATTTCACAAGACATATACACATTGTAGTAACAACATGCAACCTCAACTATATTGACTTTAACTACTTCTTATCCAACTCAAATAATATTAAAATTACAATATAATATGATTTCCACTATTCATATTATATATATATATATATATATAATCCATACTCTTTCTCCACTATAACAAAAGAAACAATCTTATATGCACTGCAACTATGCAACACAATCTGCCCATACAAAATATAATAATAATAAGTTCTATATCTACATTATTCATCAAATTTACATATACATATGCAATTTTACCTCGACAATTACGTCGTCCCTTTTACACTGTGCCTCCTTTTTATTGTTCTTCCCTTTCGTTTTTTTTTTCTTCTTTGTTTTGAAACTATTTCTTTGCCCTAATTATTATAAATAACCAATTATAAAAATAACAAAAGTTATCCACCTTACTTCTAATGTTACTTTTCTTAACCACCAACTAAATATATTATTCAAAACTACCCCACTAATTTCATAATTAAAATTATGAGTAGTTCAAAACACCCACTTAAATATATCGAAGGTATTTTCTAACATAAAAAGTTCTAGTCATCAAAACGACCCCAAAATGGTCGTTACAGAGAGTATACACCCATCATCAAAAATTAATCAAAGTGTGTTTCACCTAAATATTTTTTACAAAGTAAGTTTATTTTTTAGTACATAAATTATATGGTAAGTTTATTTTTTAGTACATATGTTATATCGAAATAGTTTTACATTAGAGAGTAAAATGATAAGATCATTATTGGATACACAAATTGGTCGTTCAACTTTTAAAACCTTGGGGCACACGTTTTGAACCTCAGACTTTGATTCTCAACCACTTCATTGACTATTAGGCCATACCCTTGGGTGCATTGAATAATTGTTGTTAGTTTACTTTTTCGAGCAATCAACGTTTAATACCTTAAAATCGTTTAATGTTAGGATCTAAATTTCTTACTTTGCATCTATGATATTAGTGTTGATATTTTAAATTTTTTAAACTTATTTTCCTAGTTATAACTTGATATCTTTTGTTGCCTTTATTGAATTATATAATGAAAAAAGTGTGTTTAGAGAGATTTGAAATTTAGAAGTGAATATAGATGTGTGGAATCAAAAATAGAAAAAAAATCTAATAACTAAAAATGAAGTTATGGAGATTTTTTCGAAGAACAATTCAAGAATCTTCAAGAATACGATGTTCTAAAGACTTGGCAAGATCCAAGCAATAATATAGATTACGAAAGATATCTAATGTCTTTACTTGAGAAAATGAATCAAAACGATAGATTTAGATCTTGACCACTTAATGAAT
This sequence comes from Solanum corneliomulleri, assembly GCA_027704805.1. Classification (NCBI taxonomy): domain Eukaryota; kingdom Viridiplantae; phylum Streptophyta; class Magnoliopsida; order Solanales; family Solanaceae; genus Solanum; species Solanum corneliomulleri. The sequence continues at coordinate 17,123 of JAKWIY010000218.1, forward strand.
AATTTAAAACAACAATTAGTATAAAGCAAAGATATCACAAAAAGAATTACCTTATACTATGAAACTTTTAAAAGTTGACAACTAAATTCTCAATGTTATTATTGATAATCTCAATATAATGTGTCCTTAGAATGAAAAACACACGTATATGTTCATATACATGAGAAAAAAAGGTGGTTGTCAACTTCTAAAATCTTAAAAGATAATCTTGAACTAATAAAATCATAATTGATGGCAAAGCTAGAAACTAAAACCCCATTTTTGGTGGTTGAATTACGGCTTTTTTAGGATCTTCTGATCAAGACTTTTGAGACCCATTTGTAACAACTTTATTGTTAATTAATTTTACATTCAATAGTACATCAAATTAAATTTACTGTTAATTAATTTGAAATAACTTTTTTCTGAAACCAAAAAATAACTGGCAAGCAATAATAGATAAACTTACAATAATAAGAAGGTGTCACATAATTTTTGAAAAAATAAAAATAAAGTATCGATCATACATAAACAAATAATAAATAAGTATTTTAGAAAGATCAAGATTGCTGTTCAAACACACCTATAGAGGGATATCAAATTGACTCCATAGTATAAGTGGTCCCTTTCAATATCATAAATACAATTTCACATAACGGAATAATACTTTTCCATCCGCAAATCGTTTGGTCGAGTGTACAAAAATTATACCCAATATAGTGTATTAGAAATACATGTAATAGTTATACTTGTATTATTTATGCATAAATTATTTCATATGCATTGTTTGGATTGGTGTATTATAAATAGTATGCATTTTATAAAAATATTTATTTACAAAAGTATCTTTCACAATCATGGTGGAATAAATGTAAAAGTAATTTTGAGGGGTAATTGAGTCTTTAACCATATTAATATATACATTAAATCCTTTGCATTACTAACACAATTGATTTCTAGGTATTAGTAATACACTCCTTAATATACAATAACATAACATGAAAAATGCACCAAACAAGGGATTATTAATACATATAATTAATGCATGCATTATTTTTGCTAATAAACTCTACCAAATAAGTTCAATCCAATTACATGTTTAGAGTTGGAAGCATTTTTCATTAGGAGATCTTATAAGTAGTTAAGTTGGTTAACTATCTAAACTTTCATCTAATTGGTAATTGTTCAACTCCTCACTTTGTAATCTGTTTCGACCATCTAAAATAAATAAAAAATAACTTCATTGGCAATGATCTGCTTTAGTTGATTCATATTAGTAACACCTATTTCTCATTACTAGGCTGATATTATGTACCTAATGTAGGTCAAATCCGCGAAGATTCCCACCCACTCCTTGAGCATAGGAAAGTAATTTGTTTTAAATTATATTTTTTAATCTGAGTTTAATTTTAGAAATAAAATTTATAATTTTTTATTAATGACAAATAGTATATAATTTAATAGATAATTACTTACTTTCTTGGAGGTCAATTGTGGATTTTCTTTCCATGTAGTATTAATCTTCTGTTCAATTTGGGTTGACTAGGAAAAGAATAAATTAATGATACTAATAATTTATTTTCCTATTTTATGATGTTTATTTTCTTATATATAAATAAAGGATTATGACATCTTTTTGATAGGGCACGATAACTAGTTTTTAATGCACTATCCTTTGTTGGCTATAAAAAAAAAAAGGCGATTCCTCCAAGTTATAAACTACATTTTTTTAAAAAAATATTCCTTATTTTTCTTCTTAAAACATCCTATTTAGTATATCTACTATATTTTTTATGATGGAGCAATATGAGCATACTATTACTACACATTTTAACTATAAATGAAGGGGTTCCCCACATTTTTAAACTTTAGTACACATTTTAACTATAAATGAAGGGGTTCCTCACATTTTTAAAACAAGTTTTTTTTATGTTCTTAGATCTTTTTTTAAAACATCAAGATTGATTTATAGACGTGGAGAATCATATAGGTTAGTGAAATTAGAATAGTCCCTGACATGAATATTAAATTAATCTAATATGCTAACTAAAACATCAAATTTATTACATCTTCAACATTTTATAACAATATTTATTTATATTACAATATATTAAAAGTAAGAACACCAACAATACAATAATAACAAACTACCATAGTAGAGAGAAGAGAGAAGAAAATATATTTAAGAGGCGTAACTAAGAGATTTTAATTGTGATTTTTTTAAAAAATAACATTTACTTTATTTTAAAAATTAGTGTGGTATATGATTTGATATTCACGTTCAACACACGTAGATCAAAACTAGTAAATACATACACACACACACATACACACACACACATACACACACAAAGACACACAAAGACACACACACACACACAGATGGTATGAGATATTAAAATTTTGACGGTATTTATTAGCATTTCTGTCAAATTTGCTTCAATTTCTTTATGTTAATTTTGATAGAGTGGAATTGATTTTTTTTTCCTGAAATAATGCATATGCGAGTTTGTTTATTTAATTGAAATATTGTAAAGTAAGATAAATATAGATCTAATAGTTGTTCCTTAGCTTGGGATTGCTACTAATTAATTCATAAGTACCCTCCGGTCCTAATGGAAGGGTAACAACTCAATTCCAAGTTCGCTAATCTCAATTCCAAGTTCGCTAATCCAAATATTGACCTTTATCAAATTTGTCATTTTTAAGTCCTATAATTAGATATTCTTCCTCGAAACGTGTATCGATCACATCAGGGATCATGTCATACATACTCGCAAGTCCAAAATCACAATATAAAGTTTAGAGAAGGGTTTTATAGGGGATACAAGTCCAAATACAATAAATGACTGTATGAGTCATTATACTTATATTAAAAAAGCGGAAATTATTATGTTATAACTAATTAAAGATTATGGTGTGTAGAAATTTTAGAATGATCTGTTTATTGTCACGCCCTAAGACTACACCCTGGACATGGTCGACACCCAATGAACAATACTGGTCTTGAGCGAACGCTTGTCCTCACTTACTAAACTCAAAAAAAAGGTCTCATGATATAACTCAAAGAAATAATAAGTTGGCCAAACTGACACTTAAGTCTCATAACAAATAATTTGAAATATAGAAATAGTAGTCTCAAACTGACTATTTGACTTTATATGAGGCCTCAACAATACTTGGATGGATGTTGGGAAAGAACCCTCATTATCCTATAAATGAAATACTAGAAAGCGAATGAAAGAGTCCTCCAGAATGCAAGAAGTCTCACCACTGACTCCGAATGTTCTACCGGATCAATGAGGCGCTGGGTGCTGATCCTGGTTACATGTGTCTGCATCATAAGAAGATGGAGACTAACTAGCATCAGTACATTGATGTATGAGTACATGAGTTTGAAATCTAAACGACAACTATCAAGCTTGAAAGGATTTAAGAATAAACTTATCTTGACTTTGTTCAACTCAAGAAGAAATAATTCAATATAATACAGTAAAGACACATGCAGTATATACGAAGCTCGTTAAACATTGTAAACACTTAGTTGATTAAAGGAAATTCATTAATAAACTAAACTTTACTTATAATTGAAAGTAATATAATTTCTACGGGAGATTCTCTAACCGACAACCATCAATATGAGCTTAAATGATGGTACAATGTATACCTCACGCTGCAAAAGAACCGCTCTATACCTTGCCTTCAGTGTAGAATCTGGACTACTAAGTCGATCCACTAGTCTATGCTAAAAAAACACTAAGGAATCATCTAATAAGTATGACCCTTTCTCTGTCCATGTTGGCTACACAGTTTATGGAGACTGCAATTAATATGAACTCGCATCCCAATATTTGTGCTCAATACTACTCCCAAAATTCTTTGCTCATGTGTTTTTAAAACAACTTCTTCTATGGTTTGAGGTAATTGCTCAAACTTAGCTTTTAAAGCTCTCTTGGAAATCATAGTTTCGTTTTTCTAAAACTATTCAAAGGTTCTGCGTAAGTCTAACTTCCTTTCTTTCTCAAAATGTGAAACCTTTTAACTCTTAGGGACTACTTAGTTCCCTTACAACTCTTGAGAAATGAACTCGACTCTTTACTCTTTACTTAACTTGAAACATAACTCTTAGGGAATACTTAGTTCCCTTATAGCTTTTGGAGAATTTTACTCATCTCTTTTCTCTATTCTCAACTTGTAGCTTGAGACTTAAAACAAATTTAAAATGTTTGTTTAAGACTCTTGAAAACTTTAAGAAATTACTTTGACTTACTTCTTAACTTTTTGCCTTGACTCTTAACTTCTTTGACTTTGATATTAACTTCCCTTGAATTGGATTATGGATTCAAGGATCATGATCTCATGTATATGGATGACTTCATGATGTTTAGATGTACCTTATAGTGTTGTAATCAATTAAGAAACATAGGTACATCACTTAGGAACTAGTTTGAAAAGATGAGAGAGGAATGGGATCTTAAGGTGGCCCTTGCGCTCTAAGAAGCGTAGGGCACCAGAGCCTGACGGACAAAAACTATCCTGAGAGGTTCCGGCTGACGCGGCGCGCCAAGCTCTGTCAGACTGTGTCTGCCTTGTGGGGCTCTTGCAGGCGTGGTGCCCCAAGGCTTGTCAGGCGGGACTTCTGCCTTTTTTTTTCTGTTTTTCATCTCTAAACCTTCTAAACTTCCATGGATCTCACCCCAAACACTTAGGATTACCAAATACCTCAATACATATAGATTAGACTCGAATATAGCCCGAAATCATGAATCAAATCAACTTAAGGCATACAAAAACTCAACCAACAAGTATTCACTGAATTTTCATCAAGAACTTCCATGTTCATCATTCAATCCACTCTAAATTTGTTGAATTAAAAAAATTGGTGTGTGTGGGTGAACTAACCGGACAAAGATTATCTCACGTACCTTATATGAATTACCCTCGACGAATTCCACTCAACGATCTTGGTGTTCTTGAAGAATTCTTGGTCTTTTCTCCTTTCTCGTTCTTCTCTTATCTTTTCTCCCATCCCTAAGCATATTCAAATTTTCAAAAAAATGAATTAAGGCTTACTTTTACCCCTAATAAACCCTAAAAATGAACTAAGAAATAGTAGGGTGCAAAGACTACTTTACCCTTACCAAACTCCGGATTGGAATTTCCTCAGTCCAACAACCCAACTTCTGAAAGGTATATCTCCCTCATATGACATCGAACATGAGAAAAATCGGTGCCGTTGGAAAGATCTTCCCAAGGGATTTCCATACATATAAAGAACTGCCCCTAACTTTCCCTGATCTATAAGTTATGTCCATTTGAAAATGACGAAGAATCACTTTTTAAACTTAGGAAATTTTCCAGATATTTCCCTTTATTTCCGAAAGTGATTATTTTTGGTTTTTAGGATTATTCCTAGCAATTCCAAATCACGAGATGTTACAATATCTCCCCCTTGGTAAAATTAATCCTTGAATGATAACTCTTTCACTAATCTAAGGGTAGTAACATCATCTTAGCACTGAACAACAAAAGCAAGTAATATCATGCTTACACATAGACTTATAAATTGCTCAAAAGAGAATTTAGTATGTTGATCAGCATTCTATGCGGATTAAAATAGATGTGGGTATCTATTCTTCATATCCTCTTTAGCTTCCCAAGTCACTTCTTCAACGAATTAGTTCCACCAAAGGACTTTGACTAATGCAACTTCCTTAGTTCTCAACTTGCAAACTTGACGATCTAAAATCTGGACCGGAATCTCTTCATTGGATAAGCTATTCTTAATCCCAATATTCTCAGTTTGTATATTCAATGAAGGATCACCCAACAACTTCTTCAACATAGAAATATTAAATACCGGATGAACCACTGCTAACTCTTGGGGTAGCTCCAACTCATAATCTACATTGCCAATTCTTTTGGAGATTTTTTAAGGACCAATATACCAGGGACTAAATTTCCCTTTCCTACCAAATCTCATAACACCTTTCATGGGTGAAACTTTCAGATACATCCTATCATGTTCCTCAAACTCCGATGACCTTCTCCGAACATTTGTGTAGGACTTTTGGCGACTCTATGCCGTTTTCAATCACTCTTGAATCACTTTCACCTTCACCATAGCTTGGTGAACTAGATACGGTCCTATCAACCCTGCTTCACCAACTTCGAACCACCCAATTGTATATTTGTATCTTATCCCATAAAGAGCTTCATATAGAGCAATTTGGATACTCAAATGGTAACAATTGTTGTAAGCAAAATCAATGAGAGGTAGAAGATCATCCCAATTTTCTTTGAATTCAATCACACATGATCTCAACATGTGTTCTAAAATTTGTATAGTATGTTTTGCTTGTCCATCTATTTGAGGATGAAAAGCAGTGCTTAAGCTTGCCTTTGAACCCAAACCTTTCTGGAAATATTTCTAGAATTGTGCAATAAATTGTGCACCTCTATCTTAAATAATGGAAACTGGAACTCCATGAAGTCTTACCACTTATTGAAGGTACAACTTAGCATAATTCCCGGCTGAATAGATAGTATTTACTGGCAAGAAATGGCTGAGTTTGTCATTCTATCGATAATTACCCACATAGAATCATGCTGCCTTCGAGATCTTGACAAGACTATGATAAAGTCCATATTAATCATCTCCCACTTCCATTTTGAAAGTTCTATATTCATAGCCAAACCTCCCGTCTTTCGGTGTTCTACTTTCAGTTGTTGGCAATTCAGGCACTTGGCAACAAACTCTGCAATGCCCTTCTTCATGCCTTCCCACCTATATACCTCTCCCAAATCGCGGTACATCTTTGTGGAACCCGGATGAATATAATATCTAGAGATATAAGCTTCCTCCATGATTATCTCTAGGAGTCCATCCATCCTAGATACACACAACCTACGTTGATACTTTAACACACCATCTCCCCTTGTTCAAAAGCTAATACTCTTTGCTTATGAACATATGCCTTCAAGTCAAGCAAAACAATATCTTGGTCATGCTTCTCTTTCACCTCTTACATTAATGCTGAATCAATCTCATTGGTCACCACTATTCCTCCTTTTGTGGAATCCATAAGTCTGACTCCAAGTGTTCAAGTCGGTGCACATCTTTAGCTAACTCCATCATTTCTTTTTCAACATGAGTGGTACTCCCCATGGATAACATGCTTAGAGCATCAACAACCACATTAGCTTTACCTAGGTGGTAAAGAATACTCATATCATGATCCTTGAGTAATTCTAACCACCTCCTCTGTCTAAGATTTAGATCCTTCTGAGTGAATACATATTGGAGGCTCTTATGATCAGTGAATATGTCAACATGAACACCATACAAGTAGTGACGCCATATTTTCAAAGCAAAACCTAATGCATACAATTCTAAGTCATGATTCAAATAATTCTTCTCATGAACCTTTAGCTGTCTGGAGGCACAAGCTATAGTCTTGCCATTGTGCATCAACACCGAAAGGTGCCTCTTCCTGAATTTACAGCCAGTTCGATCTGGCAAGCCAAAGGGATCGTATTTATTATGAGATAGCTGCACTTTCTATTATCACCTTCTTTCAAACAACTGAAACAAACTCAGGATGCATCACAATACACCACAAAACCTTGAGCACTCTCTAGTAAGATCAAAACTGAAGCGGTAGTCAATCTGTTTTTCAATTCGTGAAAGATTTTCTCACAAGTTTTAAACCATTGGAACTTGACAGTCTTCTGAGTTTGCCTGGTCAAATGAGACGAGATAGATGAAACCCCTTCAAAAATCTTCTCTAATAGCCATCCAAACCCAAGAAACTCCTTCTATTTGTTGGAGATGTGGGACTAGGCCAATTGTGAACTACTTTTATCTTTTGGGTATCAACTCTAATCCCACACCACAAACGATGTGGCCCAAGAATTCCACAAATTTAAGCCAAAAATTACACTTGGAGAACTTTGCGTATAACTCCTTATCTTTACAAATCTGAACTATCATGAGGTGAGTAACATGATCTTCTTCACTCCTTGAATAAATCAGTATGTCATCAATGAAGACGATGAAAAATATATATAAATAAGGTGTGAAGACCCTGTTCATAAGTTCCATGAATGTTGCAGGTGCATTTGAACTGATGGTAGCCTGATCTAAGATCAATTTTTGAGAAGAAAAAAGTACCCTGAAGTTAGTCGAAAAAATCATCTATACTTGGAAGAAGGTAATTATTCTTGATGGTTACCTTATTCAACTAACTATAATCTATACACATCCTAAGGGAACTATCTCTCTTTCTCAAAAATTAGACGGAGCGCCCTAAGGTGAGACACTTGGTCGAATAAAGCCTTTGTCTAACAAATCCTTCAATTGTTCTTTCATCTATTTTAACTTTGCAGGTGCCATTCTATATGACAGAATAGAGATAGGACGAGTGTCTATAATGATATCTATGTCGAAATCTATATCTATCTTAGAAGGGACTCTGGGTTGATTACCAGGAAAGATTTTTGGGAAGTCTTTTACTATAAAAATTGACTGAAGCGAAGGTTCCACAACAATTGAGTCATTAACTCCGACTAAGTGATAGATACACACCCCTTTGGAACAGACTTTCTCTCCTTAAGGTACGAAATGAAAAGACCCTTAGGCACTGCTAAACTACTACTCCACTCTATGACTGGCTCATTAGGAATCTGTAACTTGAAAACTCAAGTTCTACAATCTATTGATACATAACAGGCATGAATCCAGTCCATGATTAGAATGACATCAAAATCTACCATGTTTAACTCTACTATATTAGCCATGGTGTTTGTGTGATTGATGGAAAATGGACAATCACGATCGACTCTTTCCGCTATAATAGACTCCCCAATAGGTGTAGAAACACAAAAGGGTTCACAAAGATTTTCAGGAAGAATCTCAAACTGATTTGCAACATAAATAGTTACGAAAGATAAATTTGCTCCTGGGTCTAAATAAAATAAACATCATATGTAAAGACTTTGATCATAACCGTGAAAACATCTGGAGAGTTCTCTTGCTCTTGGAAGCTAGTGATTGCATAGAGGCAGTTTGCCCCTCCGCCATTACCATAAGTGGCTCCTCTAGGTGCAGTACTATATGTTGGAGCAACTGATGAAGATTGGACTATATTGCCCGGATTTCCACCTCACTGCTTATTCTTATGACACTCTTCCAGGTAGTTCCCCTCTTGGCCGCATTTGAAGCAACCCGACTGGACATCACGACACTTACCGGTGTGGTTTCTACCATACCTACCACATGCAGGTGATGTGTCGTTGTTTCACTGTGCTTTAAATGTTTTTGCTTAAGATTTGTGTGTGTCTAGAGCCTTTTGCAGTAGTTTTAATATACTTTTGAATTTGTTTTGCAAGAAATATGTCCAGAATAAAAACGCAGGAGGCAGCTGGAAAATAATGCAAAAAGGCGACCTAGGAAGGCCATTGAGGACCCGTCGTTCAATCGACGGTCCATAAATGGTGACCGTTGATTGTAGTTCAGACTAATGAAGAATTTTAGGAAATCTGACCAAGTGTTGAACTACCGAAGAGATCAACGGACCGTACTGCTAAATCATTGATGTGATCGGATATAGTTCCAGTACCCGAAGTTTGAAAAATTCTAAGGATGAAGCAACGAAGGGCATCGACGAACTTGCTCTTGGTCCGTCGATTGATTCAGAGATGATGAAATCCAAAGGAGAAAAATATTCTAAGTTTGGACTGACAGAGGAAGTCGACGCACCGTCATTTCATCGACGGTCCGACAGTAGGGGTTGTTGATCATGACCACATTTTTGGACAAACTATCCTCATTTAAGTTCCTTTTAACTTAGGAAAATGTTTTCAATATATAGGGTTTAAAACCTCATTTTTAGATTAGACATTATTATTATTGTTCTTTTTTTGTTTGGAGATTGGGTTTTGCAAACTTTGGAAATAATTCAATTTTCGGATTTTGTTTCATGTATTATCTTGCAATTTCAAGTTGATTTTATGGGTTTTTTCCAAATTGTTAAAATAATTTCATTATTAAGTTCTTAACAACCATGAATTATGTTCTTGCTTGCATAGGTAACTAAATCTACAATTATTGTTGTGGGAACAATGGGTGATTAAAAAAATTTACCTAGTTTAATAATAGTTCTCAAATAGGTTCTTACATGTACTGATAATTTTTTCATTTAGAAGTCTTTTTAGCAGTGGCAACGTTAGAACTCGCCTTGTTACTACTTGCTGGACCAAGGATGTAGTTAATAAGAAAAGAATTATCAACATAGATTTATTGGGATACTATCTAATAGGCTAGTGTTGATTGGTGTAAAGTGATAATTAAGTCATACATCGATTATGATTCTTAGTATGAAGTAAAGGTAAGGATTAGTAGCTTATACACACGTAGACGGACCAAGGTACGGGGTGAAATTATCTAGATGTCGGACCAAGGATTTAGAGATACCTAACTTATCACTTTACATGCATAACACTAGGGAAGAATTGTTATTGCTAGGAATATGGAGTTATGAATCTATGGAGAACACATGCACCCTAGGTTAACTCACAACTTGATAAAAACTAAATTTTTACTTTTTGTTACTTGTTTACTTAGAAGTATTGAAGAAACTTGTTTCACAAAACCCTCCTTTAATTAATTGTTTTCGGAAAGAGCTTGGCTAAATAGACATACTTGTACATTGAAGTTAAGTCTGAACCATTTTCCTCGTGGGATCGACCCCAACCTACTAGTTGAGTTCTTTACTTGATACGACCTTTTATAATTCTTAAGGGAGGTATAATTTGAGCATATCAAATTTCGGCACCGCTACCGAGGAAAGTGGCTTTTAGATTAACTTTAAATACACTATTGATATTTAGTCAACAATTTCATTATTTTTTTTATCTCTATCTGGTCTAGCTTTAGTGTATGCCAAGTACACAAAGACAAGTAGAACCGCTTATTCCATTCAATACTAATCTTAATCGTGTACTGCAAAGAATGGAAAATCAACAAAACCCAGCCAATCTAGATGATGGGGGCAATTCGTCAACCTCCATTACCGGTTGAGGAACACAATCAAGTTCAAGTTGATATGGAGAATGCTTTGAGGATGCATCCCCCAGCACCAAGACCTCAGATTACCATAATGGCAACATTAATATTTCTTAGTTTAATGGACCTCTTGCCCTACCCCCTTTGCCACCTGGGCGCACATTTTTGGTGACAAGTAGTCTAATGTAGATGCTCACCCCGAAGGGTATATTCTCAGGACTGCAATTAGAGGATCGTCAGGATCACATAGACAAAATGAGGTCTATGTGTAAGAGTTGTGTGGGTAATCCAGACTTAAATATGAATGTCATTGGGTTGCGACAGGAGATGCCGATATATGTTTTAATGAGTTTAATAACAACTCCATTTATACTTGGAATCAGTTAATAGATCTGTTAGTAATTGTTTTGCCAATGATGGATTTCGCGCCACGGAATGAATCGAGGGTTCGGAGGTATTACCGAGTGTCCAAGAAGTTCAAGCACAATGATAAAGTGAACAACTTTGTGGCACTACTTGGGGAGTCGGTGAGTAGCTCTTTGGGACATATTTACTGTATTTGTGAGAGGCGTCACAAAACACCACATTGATGATGAGTTGTTGAAGTAATACTTCTATCGGGGTCAAGAAGATAAAAATAAAGCAATACTCGACACTATTGTGAGGGTTCCTATGGTGAGTGCATATATGCAGAGATCGTAGAGAAGTTGGAGAAGAAATCTCGTGAACAACAAGGCTTGGATCACTCGAAAGTTGGAAAGTGGAAGAAAAACCTTTGCAGTACAAGCTACAAATAACCCAATAACAGATGAGATGCGTGAAGAGTTGGCACATATGAGAAGTGAGCTAGTGTTAGTTTTGAATCATGTGAGCGGAGGTGCAGAAAAGGTAAATGTAGTGAACTACTTGACTAAACCACCACCGACCAAGACTCCAATCAGGAGAATTAGCGCCAAGGTCAAGGAAATCAAGGTCAAAACTATAGTAACTACAATCGATAGGGTCAAAATGCTCGATATGGGAACTATAACCACAATAACAACTCTAACCAGGGTAACTATGGTAGTAGGAATGATAGGAGTAAGCCCTATATTCCCCCAGAATATCAGGAAGTTGCTTCTAGGGACGGTGGAGGTAGTATGGCGAGAGTTGAAGATATGTTACAAAAGATGATGAGGAGATTTAACACTAGTGATGAGCATTCCAAGGAGCTAAGAGGTGATTTAGCTAATATTTCACAAAAGGTGGATGCACATGAGATTTCGATTAAGCATTTTGAGCTACTATTGTGAATCCACACCAAACTGGTACTCCTCCTAGCAATACCATTGAAAATCCTAAAAATGATGGGCATTGCATGGAGATCAGTACTCGATGGGGTAAGCTAACCATTGATCCACCTATGATGTTTGTAGTAGAAGATTATATGAGGAAAGACAAAGAGATAGTAGAGAATAATAGAGAGTCGGTGGACAACACAGTGACAGAAGCAGAGGTGTGTCACAAAGTGGTCCCCATTTTTAGACCTCCACCACCATTCCCTTAGAGATAGGTGAAGAGCATTGAAGATGGTAAATACCAGCGATTTATCCCTATGTTGAAACATCTTTCCATCAATGTCCTTTTGATAGAAGCTCTGGAGCAAATTCGCGGTTATACTAAGTTTTGAAGGAATGGTGACAAAGAAGAGATCGGTGAGTTTTGAGGATGATGACTGAATGCAAAATTGTAGTGCTATTGCTGCAAGGTCTCTTGTGCAAAAAAAGGAAGACCCTATCGCTTTCACCATCCCATTTACAATCGGGTTGCTACACTTTTCTAAAGCACTATGTGATCTTGGTGCAAGCATATACCTCATGCCTCTTTTTATTTATAATATGTTAGTCTTGGGTGATCCAAAGCCAACTGCCATGCGGTTACTGATGGCCGATCGAACAGTGAAGAGACTCATTAGTATACTTCAAATGTGCTTGTGAAAGTGTAGTCATTTATATTCTTGATGATTTTGTGATTCTTGATTGTGAGGATGATTTTGAGGTTCCCATTATTGTAAGAAGGCCATTCCTTGCCACCAGGGGTGCATTGGTTGATATGGAAAAAGGGAAGATGAAGTGTAGGTTAAACAATGAAGAAGAAACTTTCAATATCTGTAGGTCCATGAAGAAGAGTTGTGAGCTCCAAATGATATCTGCTATATCGTACAAAGTTGAGTGTATATCCGAGGTACAAATTGCAGAGCGACTAGGGGTCGAGGCACTAGCGGAGGTGATCATGGATTTTGAGAGTGATGGTATTGAAGAGTATAGGTCTTTAGTGGCTGCGCTTGAAGGAAATGAATATCAGCTTAAACTGAAGAAATTGGAGTTATATATGAAACATCACGAGTCTCCACTCGCGAAACCATCTATTGAGGAGGCCCCAAAGCTAGAGCTTATGGCTCTACCACCTAATCTTAAGTATGTGTTCTTGGGTAGATATAACACGTTGTCGGTAATAATTGTGGTGGATTTGAATAGGCAACAAGTAGAGTGTTAAGTGGAGGTTTTGAAGAGGTTCAAGAGAGCCAATGGTTGGACTATTTCGGACATTATTGGTATTCATCCAGGTAATTTTTTCACACAAAATCAAACTCATGCTCAATGAAAAACCAAGTATTGAGCACCAAAAAAAAGGTTGAATCTATCTATGCAAGAGGTCGTGAAAAAAGAGATCATTAAGTGGTTGGATGCCGAAGTCATTTACCCTATTGCAGACAGTAACTGGGTGTACCCTGTTCGGTGTAAGCCTAAAAAGGGTGGGATAAAAGTTGTGCCTAATGAGAAGAATGAGCTTTTTCTAATGAAGCTAGTGATCAGATTGAGAGTTTGTATGGACTTATCAGAAATTGAATGCGTAGACTTAGAAGGACCATTTCCCCATGCTCTTTATGAATTAGATGTTAGATAGACTCACAGGAAAAAGGTTGTATTGTTTTCTTGATGGTTATTTGAGTTACAATCAAATCTCCATTGTCCCTGAGGATCAATATAAGACCACTTGTACTTGCCCTTATGGGACATTCACATTCAAAAGGATGCCGTTAGGTTATGTAATGCACTGGGCACCTTCTAGCGATGTGCGATGTCGATATTCCTTGATATGGTGGAGGACACTATTGAGGTTTTCATGAATGAATTTTTCGTATTTGGTGTCTCCTTTGATCGATGATTGAGTCATTTGGCCAAGGTACTGAAAAGATGTGAAAATTGCAATCTTGCAATTAATTGGGAAAAATGTCACTTTATGGTGAAAAAAGGTATAGCATTGGGCCTCACATCTTGGAGAAGGGAATAAAGGTTGATTGAGCTAAAGTTGATGTTATAGAAAAGCTTCCCCCACCAATCTCTGTAAAAGGTGTGAGAAGTTTTCTTGGACATGTAGGTTTTTACCAGAGGTTTATCAAAGATTTTTTGAAAATTGCACATCGTCTGTGCAAACTACTCGAGAAGGAATTCAAGTTCTATTTCAATAAATCATGTTTGAAAGTGTTTGGATAACTCAAAGAGCAGCTGGTGTCTGTGCCCATCATTAGTTCCCCAGATTGGAGTAAATCATTTGAGGTGATATGTGACGCTAGTGGGGTTGCTTTTGGTGTAATAATTTGACAAAGAAGGTATAAAATCCTTCACCCATTTACTATGCAAGTATGTCCTTGAATGAAGCTCAAAAGAACTATAGGGTAACCAAATAAGAGCTTTTTGCAGTGGTGTTTGCTTTCGAAAAGTTTCACTCTTATTTTCTCGACACAGGGGGCATAACAGACGGCTCTGCGTTGAGGTATTTGATGGCGAAGAAGGATACGAAACCAAGGTTGGTTATATGTGTGCTATTACTGCAAGAGTTTGATTTTAAGGTATAATATAGAAAGGGTACTGAAAATCAAGTTGTCAATCACTTGTCTAGGTTAGAGGTTAAAGCAATGTATGAAGTGGGATAAAAGGCTGAAATTGATGATGCATTCGCCGATGAACATGTATTGGCGGCTTCTCAAGATTTTATCCCATGGTTCAATGATTTTACAAATTATCTTGCTAGTGATATAGTTCCTTCATACTTGTCTTTCCATCAGAGAAAGAAGTTCATGTATGATGTGAAAAAGTTCTTTTGGGATGAACCTTACTTACACTGGAGTTTTGCCGATGGGATAATTCACAGTTGTGTACCGGAAGTTGAGATGTTGAGAGTTTCATAGGCATGTCACTCCTCACTTATATGAGGGAACTATATTGGTATCTAGACCGCACATAAAATTTTGTAGTGTGGGTACTATTTTCCAACAATTCACCAAGATGCTCATGGGTTCACCAAATCATGTGGTTGGTGCCAATGTTAGAACTTGCTTGTTACTACTTGCCGGACCAAGGATGTAGTAAAAAATAAAAGAATTATCAACATAGATTTAGTGGAATACTATCTATTAGGCTAGTGTTGATTGGTGCAAAGTAATAACTAAGCCATACATCGATTATGATGCTTAAGATGAATTAAAGGTAAGGGTTAGTCTCTTATACACACGTATCCGGACGAAGGTACGGGTTAAAATTCTCTAGATGTTGGACCAAGGATTTTTAGATGCCTAACTTATCACTTTACATACAAAACACTAGGGAAGAATTGTTATTGCTAGGAATACGGAGTTATGAACCTATGGGGAACATATACATCCTAGTTTACCTCATGATACGCTCAAACTTACTTCCCAAATAAGAAGTAAAGCGGTCGTATCAAATAAAACTGAGCCGCGACTGGCACCCACACTTACCCTCCTATGTGAGCGAACCAACCATCTAAACCCTAACATTTCAATATAATATCAACAGAAAGTAATGCGGAAGACTTAAACTCATTAATAAAAACCAATTCAATAACTTCTAAAATTCAACATCTATTATTCCCCAAAATCTGGAAGTCATCCCCACAAGAACATCTATGATCAAATTACTAAACTAAGAGTATTCTAAGAAGCTAAAACAAGTAAAATCTAGTCCATGCCAGAACTTCAAGGCATCAAGACATGAAGAAGAAGATCCAGTCCAAGCTAGAAGCATTAGCTCACCCTGAAGATCCGGTGTGACGAAGACTGGCTAGAATTGCGGTTGAGTTGAAGACGACGGTCCGTTTGCTGCACTCCACAAATAACAAGGAAGAAAACATAAAAGTAGGGTGGTCATTACAAACACGAGTACTGAGTAGGTATCATCGGTCAACTCAAAATAGAAAACAGTATATATCAGATAATATCATAAAACAACTACAATACTCAACATGCGGCATTTACAATTACCATAACTCTTGGTCACAACACCAAGCACATCAATGAGGACTCACGCCTCCCCATCATACTCATTTGGGAATTAGGTTCATTAAATTGAGTATATTAACATATTTCAAGATTCATTATCTTTATTCCTCTCGTGTCGGTACGTGACACTCCGCTCCATATACTATCCTGGTGTCGGAACGTGACACTCCGATTCTCATATACTATCCTGGTACCGGAACGTGGCATCCGATCCATATACTATCTTGGTGTCGGAACGTGACACTCCGATCCTCATATACTATCCTGGTACCGAAACGTGGCACCCAATCCATATACTATCCTGTTGTCGGAACGTGACACTCCGATCCTCATTCTATCCTGGTACCAGAACGTGGCACCCGATCCTCTATTTCTATCCTGGTACCGGAACGTGGCACCCGATCCCCTAATCTCACTACTTTCGTTCATCAAGCCTTCTTTTATACCAAGGCATCATCATTAACAAAGTAGATTAGGGTTTCTTTCAAGATTTGGGATTCAATAGCTTCATCATGCTTAGTTTATCACAATTATATAATCACATTCATGCAAGCATACAATTAATCATATAGGAGAGTTTACAATACTACCAATACATATCATTCGCTATTAAGAGTTTACTACGAATAGCATAAAACCATAACCTACCTCCACCGAAGATTAGTGATCAAGCAAGCAAATTCCCCAAAGCTTTGTTTTCTCTTCGTTTCTCCTCTTTTTCGTTCAATCCTCTCTCTCTCTTTGTTCTTTCTATTTTTCTTATTCAAACCCTCTTTCTTTTACCCTAATTAGCATATAATTAAGTATAAAAGATGGCAATAATAACCCACTAATTAACTCAAGGTTACTCTTTTTAACCCCCAAGTAATTAGACTTATTAACATTAACCAACTAACTTTATAATTAAAGCAGGAATAGTCAAAAACGCCCCTTAAAACATTTAGAGAAATCTGACTCAGCCTGGGATTACGCAGCCTGTGACGGCCCGTCGTGCCTGCGACGGTCCGTCCTGCTGCTCCGTAACAGAGTTCAGAGACTCAATTTCCTTGAAGAGTCTGTGACGGTCCGTCGTGCCCACGACAGTCCGTCCAGCCATTCCATTACGAAGTTCAGAGAGTCAATTTCAGTACCCAAATTTAAGAATTTCTAAGTGTTTTGAAACGAGACCCCCTCGACGGTCCGTCGTGCCCATGACGGTCCGTCGTGGGGTCCGTCGTCTCAGCCAGTTTTCCAGAAATAAAATCTGCTGCTCAAAATGACTAAACAGGTCGTTACAATAGATACCAATTTACCCATCGTTCATCCTCGAACGATCACAAGAAAAAAAACAAGGGCGAGAAGGAGTACCTGAATCTGTAAACAGGTGTGGGTATCTTTCTCGCATATCAGCCTCCTTCTCCCAAGTGACCTCTTCAACTGGTCGATTCTTCCATTGAACTTTGATGGATGCAATCTCTCTCGACCTCAACTTGCAGACTTCTCTATCTAAAATAGCAACAGGTTCCTCCTCATAAGACAAATTCTCATCAAGCAGAGCCGAATCCCAACGGATAATGTAGTTTCCATCCCCATGGTATCTTTTCAACATAGACACATGAAATACCGGATGCACTCCGGACAGCCCTGGAGGCAAGGATAATTCGTAAGCCACCTCCCCTATTCGCTTAAGTACTTCAAAGGGGCCAATATACCGTGGGCTTATCTTACCTCTTTTACCAAACCGCATCACCCCTTTTAGGGCGAAACCTTCAGTAAGACTTGCTCACCCTCCATAAACTCCAAGTCTCTAACCTTTCGATCTGCATATTCCTTTTGCCTACTTTGCGCCGCTAAAAGCTTTTCTTGAATAGATTTCACTTTCTCTAATGAATCCCTCAACAGATCAGTACCCCAAGGTCTAACCTCAAATGCGTCAAACCAATCAATGGGAGACCTACATCTCCTCCCACACAATGCTTCAAATGGGGCCATACCAATGCTTGAGTGATAGCTATTGTTGTAGGAGAACTCTGCTAAGGGTAAGAAGCTATCTCAATGACCACCAAATTCTATCACACATGCACGAAGCATATCCTCCAACACTTGAATCGTTCGCTCAGACTGACCATCGGTCTGAGGGTGAAATGCGGTACTCAGATCCAACCTAGTACCCAATTCAGCATGCAATGTTTTCCAAAACTTAGAAGTAAACTGCGTACCTCTATCTGATATAATGGAGAGTGGAACTCCATGCAACCGAACAACTTCCGATATGTAAAGTTTGGCTAACTTCTCTGCGTCACCTTGACCGGAATGAGGTGAGCAGACTTAGTTAACCTATCAACAATCAGCCAAATAGAGTCATACTTACCCATTTTCTTTGGAAGACCAACCACGAAGTCCATTGCAATTCTCTCCCACTTCCATTCCGGAATGGGCATTCTCTGAAGGGTTCCTCCGGGCCTCTGATGTTCGTACTTTACTTGTTGACAATTTGGACATTTCGCAACAAAATCAACAATGTCGCGCTTCATTTTAATCCACCAAAAGTGTTGCTTTAGGTCACGGTACATCTTAGTTGCACTCGGATGTATAGAATACCTTGAACTATGAGCCTCTGTCAGGATAGTGTTGATCAAATCATCGACGCGGGGTACACATACCCTTCTCTTAATCCTCAAAACACCTTCCTCATCGATTTGTGCTTCCTTAGCCTCTCCTCGCAGCACTTTATCTCGGATCCGGATCAATTTCTCATCATTAAACTGCTTTCCCTTAATCATGTCATGGAAGGAAGATCTTTACTCCAAGCAAGCCAAAAATCCTCCCTTCTCATTTACCTCTAACCTCATAAAGTCATTAGCCAGAATCTGAACATCTCTAGCCAATGGGCGTCTAGAAACTTGCAAATGAGCTAGACTTCCCATGCTTCCGGCCTTTCTACTTAAAGCATCTGCCACGACATTAGCTTTTCCCGGATGATACAAGATTGTGATATCGTAGTCCTTCAGTAGTTCCATTCATCTCCTCTGTCTCAAGTTCAAATCCTTCTGAGTAAAAACATACTGTAGGCTACGATGATCCGTATAAACTTCACACTTAACCCCATATAGATAGTGCCTCCATTGCTTTAATGCAAACACTATCGTGGCCAATTCCAAATCATGGGTCGGATAGTTACGTTCATGCACCTTTAATTGCCTTGAAGCATAAGCAATTACATTCTTCTCTTGCATTAGCACTGGACCCAAACCAGAATAGGATGCATCACAATAAACAATGAAATTCTTACCTTCTACTGGCAAGGTAAGAATTGGTGCAGTAGTCAACAAGGTCTTGAGCTTCTGAAAGCTTTCCTCACACTCCTCCAACCATACGAATGGAACATTCTGCTTAGTCAAGCTTGTCAGTTGGGAAGCAATAGAAGAGAACCCCTTGACAAATCGGCGGTAGTAGCTAGCTAAACCAACAAAGCTCCTTATCTCTGTAACATTTGTAGGTCTCTTCCAATTCTTCACTGCTTCAATCTTAGATGGATCCACCATCACCCCATCTTTAGAAACTACGTGTCCCAAGAAGGACACTGAATCTAGCCAAAACTCACACTTGGAGAATTTGGCATAAAGCTTTTTCTCTCTTAATACTTCCAACACAATTCTCAAATGCTCCTCATGTTCCTTCTTACTCTTGGAGTATATCAGTATATCATCAATAAATACGATCACAAAGAGATCCAGATATGGGTTAAAAATCCCATTCATCAAGCTCATGAAAGCGGCAGGGGCATTTGTAAGCCCAAAAGACATTACTAAAAACTCATAATGCCCATATCTGGTCCGAAAAGCAGTCTTTGGCACATCCGTTGCCCGTATTTTCAATTGATGATAACCGGATCTCAAGTCAATCATAGAGAAGACACAAGCACCTTGTAACTGATCGAACAAATCATCAATGCCAGGAAGAGGATACTTGTTCTTAATAGTTACCTTATTCAGTTGTCTATAGTCTATGCACATCCGTAAACTCCCATCCTTCTTCTTTACAAATAACACCGGAGCACCCCAAGGAGATGCACTTGGTCTAATGAAGCCTTTACTCAACAACTCTTGAAGTTGGGCCTTTAACTCTCTTAACTCCGCGGGAGCCATTCTATAAGGGGGTATAGAAATGGGGCGAGTACCCGGTTCCAAATCAATGATAAAGTCAATATCTCTATCCGGTGGCATACCAGGAAGATCTGCAGGGAACACATCCAGAAACTCACGGACTACCGAAACCGACTCAATTGAAGGTACTTGGGTAGTGTCATCCCTGAGATGTGCCAAGAAAGCTAAACACCCTTTGCTAACCATTTTCTTAGCACGAAGAAAGGAGATGATACGAACCGGAGTGGAAGTATAGTCGCCCTCCCATACTAACGGGTCTATCCCAGGCTTGGCTAACGTCACAGTTTTAGCGTTACAATCCAAGATTGCAAAATTTGGAGAAAGCCAAGTCATACCCAGAATTACATCGAAGTCAACCATTTCTAGGATAACCAAATCTACATAAGTGTTGCTTCCCACAAAAGTCACCAAACAAGACCTATATACTTTTTCAACTATCACAGACTCACCCACCGGAGTAGAAACACGAATAGGCATGTCAAGCAATTCACAAGGTAAATTAAGACCAATAGCAAATGAAGAAGATACATATGAAAATGTGGAGCCAGGATCAAATAATACAGAAGCCATGCAATCACAAACCAAAAGATTACCTGTGATGACAGCATCAGATGTCTCCGCTTCAGATCTCCCAGGGAAAGCATAACAATGGGCCCTATCACCTGTCTGCCCATTGCCCCTACCAAGTTGTGATGTAGTGGCTCCAGTTTTCCCATCACCCCGGCCGTTTTGATGACCACCATTACCTCGACCACCACGTCCTCCAGGATGACGGCCTCTTCCATGACCACCTCTACCTCTGACTGTGGGAGGTCTGTAGCTCTGTCTAGGACAACACCTCTTAATGTGTCCAGTCTCCCCACATCCTTAACATTCTCTAGATTCAAGCATCGGTCTCTCAGAGAAGTGTTGACCGGTCTGAGGTGGACCCCCAACTACAGTCTGTAGTGAAGACTGAATTTGTCGGACTGAGTAACCTCCTGAACCCTGTCCTCTAGAGTAAGAACCATTAAACTCACCTCCCTTTCAAAACCTTTTTGATGTCGACGCCATGGTGAAGTCATCTGGCTTTACTCCTTCCACCTCTATCACGAAGTCTACTACTTCCTGAAAGGATTTGCTGTAGCCGCTACCTGTAAGGCTGAAATCCGCAACTCTGACCTCAACCCCTTCACAAAACGGCGAATCCGCTCTTGTGGACTGAAACAAAGCTGGGTGGCATATCTGCAAAGTGCACGAAACCTAGCCTCATATGCAGTAACCGACATCCTACCTTGCTCTAGGCTCAAGACTCATCTCTTTTCCTATCCCTCAAAGTTCTGGGGGATATACTTCTCCATGAACAAGCTAGAGAATGATGCCCAAGTCATAGGTGGTGCCTCTGTTGGTGACACTCACATGTGACCGCCACCACATTTTGGCGTTCCCTTGAAACTGATAAGTCACAAACTCAACACCAACCGTTCTACTATACCCATCTTGTGTAGTAGCTCATGACAGTCAACCAGAAAATCGTAGGCATCCTCAGATTCAGCACCCTTGAAGACTGGAGGTTTCAATTTCAAGAAACTTACTGAAAAGTTCATGCTCGATCATTTGTCATATAGGCCTTGTTGTAGTCGACGAGGAAACGTGCCTATTTCCAATGAGGCGTCCATGCGGGGGGAGCCCCAACAGCGGCTTGTCGACCTCCAGAACCTGAGGGGCTGGTGCAGAAAACATTGGAGGTGTCTGGCTGTCACGACCCAATTTCTCGAGCCATGAAGGCACCTACTATAACCCATCAGTAGGTAAGCCAAACCACAACCCAGAACCACACATAATGGTGTGTGGGTAGAAACTAAAAAAGACTAAGAAAAATTACTATAACAACATAAGAAAACCAAAACATAAATACAATAAAGGATCCCTCCCAGAACCTGGAAGTCACTAATACAGAGCTACCACCAAAACGAGTACAGTCCCAACAGTGGACCATCGAAACTAGACTGTCTCGAAAAGTAAAAGACAAGTCTTTATATAAACAGATGGAGACTAAAAAAGTACAAAACGTTGTGTGCTCACCCCTGTCTCCAGACCATAAATTCTCCAAACTCGATCAACGCTGACTATTGGTGCTCGGACCTGCATCACGAAAATAGATGCAGAGTGTAGCATGAGTACCAAATAACGGGTACCCAGTAGGCATCATAGGCCGACTGAACTAGAAAAGTAAAGCACTATGAAAAGACGGAATCACAAACTAGAGGTCAAGAACGGAAGTCTAATTAACACAATAATGCACCAGAGTGTAAAAAGATCTAACTAAATTAATATAAAAAGCTAACTACACCTAACTGGACCCACCATAGCCCAGAAGGTATACTCGTGCATAGTTTAAATAAAAACCGAACGGACCCCCATAAGCCCGACGAGTACACAAAATAACTATAACATAAGGAGAATAGAACTCGAGGACAAGAACACCGAACCAAAAAAGTAGAATCTGACGGTACGGAGGTCGGGCCTTGAACGGACGCTCACCAGAATTACACAGTAGCCAATTGCAAATATAAGTAACCGAGGCCGGACCTCTAACCGGATGCTCTACATACTTGAGGCCGAACCTCTAACCGGATGCTCTACATAAGTATGTGGATGGTCGAGGCCGGACCTTAAATCCGGATACCCGACATCGATGTCGATATAGATGCTGAAAGAGTCTTTATCTATCCATAATCATATAAACCCATGGAAACACCATCTAGACTTAGCTAATCAATGTAAGACCTTAAAGTCGAATAGAAACTCACTTTGAATCACGGAGCGGAATTCATTGTCACTGACGTAACTCGAGAAGCCGTAACATCAGAAAAAAATAAGAGTAACTATCGCTAGAGCAAGCTCATCGTCTAGCTAAATACCAAACTATCAGACTCAAGTCTGCTACATCATCTACAAGGATTTAAGCGGCCGAGCGACGTCGGGGCTAAACTAAGTCCTACCGACTTTGAATCATGCATTTCTAAGGAAAACCCTAGTCAAACCTAAACTAAGGCCCAACATACTTCTGATAACCAGCATTCAAACATACAAGTAATTCATATAGCAAAGAAGGTCAATTAATAACAATAAAACATGCTCACAGTTACCCGATAATTCTCAAAAGCGAAAAGGCCGAAATATGATTTTTAAACACCTATGCATGATCCAATAACTACCCAACCCAAAATTCCAACTAATCACATGCATTCACATGTTCGAGTTCAATCTAAGAAGAGAAACCATAGCCTACCTGAACGCAGATCACGCGCGCTCCAAAATTCACTCCCCGGATCTTTACATTCTAAAAGGCCTCGAAACGTTGATACACTATCAGAAATAGAGTCACAACGTTATTACAGTCATTTAAACACTAAAATCGCAAGAAACAGAGACGGGTCAATTTCACGGTCAAAATGGAAAAGTGGGATCCGCATTGAGAAATCCCGAATTAACCCCAAATAAAAGTCCTAAATAACTCTCGGGAACTTGTATACCTGAATGGAACACAATTCAGGACTCAAGACAGCCAACATGAACATGCAACAAAAAACCCAAATCCTAAGCTAAAATCAGCAACAATGGCAGCAGCACATACCAGATTTACCAAAAATGAAGCTCCAACAGCAAAAAACAATCACACCACGATGATCATCACGAAAAACCCCACAATATAGGCTCTTGAATCACTTGATTCGGACCTAAAATGGCCAAGAAATCACCTTCTAAAATTTCCCAAAACTTGTGCTCGAAAATGAGCTATGACAGCATTTAAAACCCAAAATTTACCTCAAATCGTGTCCCCAAATCATATTCCAAGCTCACCAATGCGTTGCCCTTGAAAAATCTCACAACTTAGCCTTTTGAATCGCCCAATTTGGAGTTGTATCGCTCAAGATATCAAGATTTCAAAGTAAGACAGAAAGCTGAAAGTTGGGTTTTTACAAGGGCTGCACCAGATTCAGCTTTGCCTACTTTCTTTAAAGTCTCCGACGGGTGCTCGGAATCCGTCGGAACCGTTCGAACTGATAAAAAAAATAGATATGCTACCCTACCAAAGTCGACATTCTGGACTCAAAGGCGCAGTTGAAATTTTCATCAGAGGTCATCTCGATAAAATGTGGGTCCCACTTCCATTGGCCATTTTAAGTCAAAAACCACAAAAGGGTTCGGAAAAATATCAAAACCTCAAACCCGAAAGAAGGGTCAAACTAGACC